>OZ024830.1:77062762-77149875 GCA_964016985.1 Anodontia alba | reverse complement strand
ATATGAAGAGATTCAATTAAACCGAGTCTCCGATTTTCGCAATTTTGTTTGTTCTTGTTTCCATAGGCAATCTTTTTTGACTTTTATTTGATATATACACATTGCTACAGCCCATATACTGATGTGTACACACCATATATCATTTGATACATTGACATTATTACATGCCAATTTTCATATTATACTCCATATCAACCCGAGACACCCACATCAGCCCGAGGGCCGAATATGGCAATTTTCATATCATACCCCATATCAACCCGAGACACCCATATCAGCCCGAGGTCTTCGGCCCTCGGGCTGATATGGGTGTCTCGGGTTGATATGGGGTATGATATGAAAATTGCCATATCGTAATCTATTTATCATACATTTTTCTTTCTGACAAGTTTGCCTATTTGATATCATATGCGGAGTCAAAGGCAAGACCGCCGATGCCACGAATGTGGTGATATGGGTTTTTTTGCCCGGGCAAAAAAGCCCTATCACCCACGTGACCTGGTGATATATATATATTTTTTTGATCGGGCAAACAAGCCGTATCACCCACGTGGCCCATTAACATACTTTTTTCGCTCCACAAGAGTGTTATGTGCTTGAAAGCCATGTTAGTATCACATATGCAAAATAGACATATTTTCTAGTAAATGTATGATAAATTTTCTAACCTATTCGTCCATTTAGAAAATTGAGGAGCGTTGCAAACGCCTTAATGCGATTTAAATACTTGGCTTATTACATTAAATTGAAGCTTCAAAGAGTGCTGAACAGTTAAAATTCCACTCTACGTGTTATATTATATTTCCCACTCTCTGGCATATGATATACATATTTTCTCAATTTCTTTGTTCTAGAGCGTCTAGTCAAGTCACCGATTTTAATAACCTAAATAATGTTTTAACTCCTAAACTTCAAGAACAAGGTTATTGGTGCCATAAACAAAAAAATTTGTTCTACTTTTTATCGCCGTAATTCTGAATTAATTTTCAAATATAACATTGGCTTGAAAACGTTTTTAGGACCCCTAATCTTATGACGACTTCGTCTACAAGTTCAGAAGGATTATTGGTAATACCGATATTTCGGATAAAAAGATGTCAGCCGCTTCAAAAGCTTACGTTAAAGAAAGAATGTTATGCGGCAAACTGTACGCATAGTTGATAACCCAATTATGGTTGATAACTTTGCTTTCTCTATAAGTGCACGGCGGTGAGTCGGCCTGAGATTGAATGACGGCTCCTTTGTTCATCAGTTCAGAAGGTTTGCGCCTGTCCATTGTTGTGTGTGGCCGCGCCTATCGTGGCCCATTTTATCTTTTGCACTTGCTTCAAGTTGTTATTGGGCCCTCAACTTTGTTTCATTGGAGAACCGTAGTTCAACTAGTGCTCAGGCCACCAGTGTCTGAGATTATTGCCATGAAACCTTATTTATGTTTCATCACAGTAATATAATTTTATTTACTCGTTTTTCTGTGATGTTTCACGGATTTAAGGAGCCTCTATGCGACCCGAACAATCTTTGTATTTTTACACACCATTTGAACCTAGGATGCAAATTTGGAGTCGTAAAATCGATTTAACTCTTCGGATGGTTTTACTATTGAACGTTCTAAGGCACCGATTTAGAACGTTGCCTTGTTACTGCTCGCTGCGGGGCTTTTTTTTTTTATTTTAAATGTTTCGTCTTGTTCGTTGTCTTATTGTTGTGTTTAGTGGATCGTTTCTAGCATTGTAATCGCCTTATTGGGAAATAGGGAGATGGTTGTTTTGCTTTTCTTTGGTTTGTGGTTTGTGTACTGTCTATCATGGTTCGTTTGTGTCATTGGTGGGTTGTGATTGTGGCTATTCCTGGACATCATCTATACTATCTTTGTGAATATTTGTGTTTACTGTGATGTTTCATTAATGATGTTTTAGGACCGTATGCAGACCGAACACATATTTGTATCTTTGACCTACATCAGAATTAAGGGTGAACCGTTCCATCAAGTAAAACTAGTTTAAAACCACAGTGGTTTATACTGCACTCCGTTCTGAGGCGGATATGCTGTTGTGATCCCTCCAAGCTGCTGTAAATCTAGCATTGTGATTGCACGATATACGGCTGTCCACTTTGCATCTAGTTTTCACGTGAAAATCAGGCTGACATTATTGAGGCTTTCAATTCAACTTCAAGATACCTTGATGATTTATTAAATATTGACAATATTTACTTTGACCAAATGGTGGACCGGATATACGGAACTCCATTAAAATAGAGCAAGTTCTTCCGATACCGAGGCACCTTTTTCGGATTTGAATCTATGTATTTCTAATGGTACGGTTTCTACCAAAATTTATGATAAACGTGACGATTTTGATTTTGATATAGTCGATTTCCCTTTTCTGGATGGCGATGTCTCCCGGCGTACTTCATATGGGGTATATCTCAACTTATTAGATTCGGCAGAGCTTCATCAAATCTTAATGACTTTAACTACCGTAATAAAGCCCTTACTGCCAAACTTCTTAGGCAGGGCTATCGTTATTTTAAACTTTTAACGCAGACACAGTGCCTTGGTAGAAAAATATAGCGTCAGTCTGAAAACACTTCTGCAATAAGGTATATCGGAACCAGAATTTTACGGTGACTTAGTGTACAGATTTAGAAAAAGTGTAGGTAAATCTAACTTTTCGGAGTAATTCAGAAAACTTATTAACCGTTATAAAAGAATTGGCTGTAGCCTGGATATTATGCGGCAGACTGCATGCCTAGTTGTCAACCCAATCATTGTTGGTGGCTATGCTTCACTCTTTAATTGCACGACGGCGGTTCGGGCGTCAGAACTTTAACCAGTGGGTTGGGGCTTGACGATATGTCTTTGGCTTGGCCCGCCGTGGTTCAACTATTGGTTTTCATTTACTCTGGCATACAGTAGAATTAGCCATGAGTACTCGTCTTTTTTATTATAGTGATTAATTTGATTTTTGTGTTTTCGCTTTGATGCATTGACTGAGTTGGGAGCCTTTATGCGAACCGAATTTTTATGTGTTTCTGTAAATAGAGTAGCATCGGGACACAGGGTGAAGTTAGCTAGCTGTAAAAGTGCTTTAAACCCCCCGGTGGTTTACTGACCGTTCTAATGCGGTGGTCCCGCTGTTAGTCTTACTCTTTGTTGCTTTGTGGTTTATTCTACGAGGCGATTTGCTGTATGTCTTTCCATGTGTCATTTTGTTCTTGTGTTTTTCAGTCCTTTTAGTATTGCGATTACCTCGCTTGGGGAAGAGAGAGCTAATCTTAATGCTTTTCATACGTTTGTTCGATTTGTGCTTGTTTGGATTTGTCGGTTTCCTCTTCCTCTTGGGGTCTGGGAAGGGCTGCGGTTTGTGATTGTGGCACTCCCTGGACTTTTCTCTTACCCTTTTTGTTTTATGTCGACTGGGCCGTAAAAACTCAACACAAACACAAACATGTATTATAAATTTTTCGTTTTGTACTGTCATTGTTCATCATCTCTTTTTTTATATTGCCTCAAGAAAGCTGTGCGTTCTGACTTTGGCTTTTCCTAGGTAACCGTATTCATGATTTTGCATCTTAGCAATCCAAAGCGTGGACAGAGAAGACGTTGACCTTATTCTGTAGACAGGGTGGCTGATCTGAGTATTCGCCGAGCGCACAAGTTCGAAACAAGATACAGTTCCTTACAGTGTGATTCAGATATTAATGTGTTTAGGGAATATACATTATTACTTGATGCTCTGTATCACGTGGACTATTAAAGTCCAGATCACATGAGGCCCTGACGTGCAATGAGATCCGGAGGTCTTAGAATGTCCATGTGGCGTTAAACAGAGCCTCAGCGTATGCGTTTTATATTCATTGTACTCTTGTAAATGAACTCGTCAAAAGCCATTGACAGCGCAGCAGATGACATTACCAAAAAGGGTTTTCCGAAAATAATATGGCTTAAGCTTTGTTGCTTTGTGGTTTATTCTACGAGGCGATTTGTTTTATGTCTTAACTTATGCCATTTTGTTCTTGTGTTTTCAGTCATTTTAGCACTGCGATTACCTCGCTTGGGGAAGAGAGAGCTAATCTTAGTGCTCTTCGTATGTTTGTTCGATTTGTGCTTGTTTGGATTTGTCGGTTTCCTCTTCCTCTTGTTGTCTGGGAAGGGCTGCGGTTTGTGATTGTGGCACTCCCTGGACTTTTCTCTTACCTTTTTTTTCGACATTTTTGTGTGAACCCACTGTGTATATGAAACATGTCCAGCCTTATTTTACCGACAAAAATGTCTTTCGGTACAATTTTAAATGGCAAAGGATTTTGTGACTTTACTTGTCAGACTTGATATTCTTTCAGTTTCATTTATTGTTCGGTACCGTTAAAATGCGGGAATATTACGCGTATGCCACTTCGACATCATGACGGCAATGTTAATTAAAGTATAACATAAGATAACGAGGAAATGCCACTATTACGAAGCACAGATTTCCCAAGACGCCAAAAGAAGGAGAGATGAGGAACAAACAAAGACGAAACAAACGCAACATATGAAACCACCTACACAAAAACAAAATTCTAGAGGTGTGTCGCAAGGCTCAATTCTAGGCCTATTATTATTTTGATTTACATAAATGACACAGTAAACGAAATATGTTCCAACTTTCGACTCTTTCCTGATAATACAAGCCTTTTTATGGTATCTGAAAACTCTGTAGCATCAGCCGAACGGCTTAATGCAAATTTGGTAAAAAATCTTAAGTGGACTGAAACATGGCTTGTGTCTTTTAATCCTACAAAGACCGAATCACTTCTTATTTCCCGTAAAATTAACAGCCATTTACACCCACCCCTTTATATGCAAAACCAACAAATATCTGAAGTCCAATCTCACAAGCATCTAGGACTTTACTTTTCAAATAATTTAACTTGGCACGACAAAATTAATTATATATTCTAGAAGGCCTGGAGAAGAATAAATATCATGCAAAACATTAAAGTTCAGAAAGTCACTTGAAGTAGTATACGCAACATTTATTAGCCCGATCTTGGAATATGGTGACGTCGTTTGGGATAACTGCGCTCAGTATGAAAAACAAGAAAAAGTACAGATTGAGGCAGCTAGAATAGTTACTGGTACCACCAAATTAATATCTTTACACTTACTGTATATTGAGACAGGATGGGATTTACTGGAAAAAGACGAAAACATCACAAACTTACTCTTTTGTACAAAATGATTAACAAATTTCCTCCTTCCTATCTCTCTGATCTAGTGCCTTAGTCTGTACACCATTTCCCATTATAATCTACGAAATGCTAATGATCTGGAATTTGTAGCTTCAAGAACGCATCAATATTAAAATTTGCTCTTGCTATCGGTAGTTAGGGAGAGGAACGACGTAACTAACGATGTCAGACAGTCAGACTCGCTTCATTCGTTCAAATACAACCGTAACAGGGAAGGAACTATAGTTCCGCTACATTTCTACAGAGGCACAAGGAAAACACAGATATTGCACACACACGACTTCGTACAAATTGTAGTTCGCTAAATAACGATATTTATTCGAAAAACTTAACTGATTCTCCGTTGTGCTGCTGTAAATTTGTGGAAAATACCAACCATTTTTTTTTCTTCCAGTGTTCGTATTATAATAAGCAAAGAACAACGCTATTAAATTCTGTCGCCTTGTACCAGATAAGTAACGCTCAATGTCCTATTTCTTTTTGAGATGGTACTGTCCCACGTGACATAAACATATCTCTATTCAACAAAATTAAGAATTATATATTTAACTGCCGTAATAAAACCCGTACTGCCAAACTTCCTAGTCAAGGCTATCGTTATTTTAAACTTCTTAAGGCGTTTACGAAATTTTATCGCAGGGGCAGTGCCTTGGTAGAAACATATAGCGTCAGTCTGAAAACACTTCTGCAACAAGGTATATCGGAACCAGAATTTTACGGTGACTTAGTGTACAGATTTAGAAAAATTGTAGGAAAATCTAACTTTTCGGAGTAATTCAGAAAACTTATTAACCGTTATAAAATAATTGGCTATAGCCTGGATATTATGCGGTAGACTGCATGCCTAGTTGTCAACCCAATCATTGTTGATGGCTATGCTTCACTCTTTAATTGCACGGCGGCGGTTCGGGCCTCAGACTCAATGATGGACTCTTCGTAAAATGTTAACCAATGGGTTGGGGCTTGACAATATGTCTTTCACTTGGCCCGCCGTGGTTCAACTATTGGTTTTCATTTACTCTGGCATACAGTAGAATTAGCCATGAGTACTCGTCTTTGTTTATTATTGTGATTAATTTGATTTTTATGTTTTCGCTTTGATACATAGACTTAGTTAGGAGCTTTATGCGAACCGAATTTTTACGTATTTCTGTATTAAGAGTAGCATCAGGACCCAGGGTGAGGTTGGCTAGCTGTAAAAGTGCTTTAAACACCCCGGTGGTTTACTCTGCTGACCGTTCTAAGGCGGTCGTCTCGGTGTTAGTCTTACTCTTTGTTGCTTTATGGTTTATTCTACGAGGCAATTTGTTTTATGTCTTACCTTGTGTTATTTTGTTCTTGTGTTTTCAGTCCTTTTAGCATTGTGATTACCTAGCTTGGGGAAGAGAGAGCTAATCTTAGTGCTTTTCGTATGTTTGTTCGATTTGTGCTTGTTTTGTTTTGTCGGTTTCCTCTTCCTCTTGGTGTCTTGGAAGGGCTGCGGTTTGTGAATGTGGCGCTCCCTGGACTTCACTCTTACCTTTTTTAAGATACAAAACGGTTTACATAATTTTAATAATTACGTTGTTAACAAGCCAGGAATGTGATGGTGTTCAACATCGTCACAGGAGAAAACATCGAACGTCATGATGCTCCTAGTGCATAAACCCCTCCAAAGCAAACTTCCATTTTATTTGTTGTCATTCTGTTCATTTCTATCTTGTATTTCTACCTTTTTTTGTTCGAAAATTTGACTTGTCATATTAACTTAATAATTAGTTGCGGTCATAGTATCTAAGCCATAATCCAAACTCATAAATCCGTAAACGAATGGCAATTCAGAATGTTCAGACCAACAGATATAGTCAACACTCATTGTCTTAAACCCCAAGGACAACTTCGTTTGAGACGGCAGAGATTTCTAGAAAAAAGAGAGAAGTGAGGTGAAAGAATCGTATGACAAACTTAACTTATGTTATCTTTCCTTTGGTTTGGTCTATGTATTGGTTTTTGACTTATCAGTGTTTGAGATAATGCGAGTGGACTATATTTGATTTATCAGGAAATTTATTACTTCTAAATTTCATAATGAGCTATGTAAACTTTGTTTTCACTTAAAATTTGCCATATGCTTACAATGTTGATTTATATGGAGAAAAACTATATAAGCTTGAATGCTTTCGTTCTAATCTTGTATTTCATTGTTTACAATATTGATGTTTAAATTGATACTTCTGACTAAAATGTGTTTAAATCAAAGAAAGACTGCAATCTTGGAACGCTTAGATTTACTCGCGCAAAACCCAACCCTTAAATAGCCTCGTTTCAGACAGTGCAATATGACTGAATAAGAAGAAACAAAACACACACACACACACACACACACACACACACACACACACACACACACACACACACACACACACACACACACACAAAACGGTCTCTTTAGCTATCCAGTAGTTTCGGGTCACTTTGCAAAAATCTTAATTCTTTGTAATCGGTATCATTAACAAGTATGTATTTAATGTGATAGCGTGTAGAAGATCTAGGACTTTGGTGTTCACAGACTCATCAAGACCTTTTGTGCGATACTGTTTATGTTTCTCATCTAATCACGTACCGTTCCTGGGATTTTGTTTTGATCTAATTAGGAATACAATTGAGCCACAGCGTCAGAAACGTACCTTCGGACATATGTGCCCAGCGACGATTTAGATTAGTCTGCGCCTTGGCGCAGTCTGATTATAATCTTCGCGCTGCGCATTTTGGATAGCCATGGATCCAACGTGCAGACAAGTAGTACTCTGATGTGCAGGCTGTTTTGAGTCTTCGTTAGGCAAAATGTCAGAAGATCAGTTTTCTCACATGGCAGTTCTATTTATCTCTTGCGCTAAATATTTGTTAAGCGCATTAGTCCTCATAAAACCTAATACTTCAATGAGAAAAATAATTGGCGTTTAACATTAGTCAAGTTCACGTGCCCCTATAGTCCATATAAATAACATAGGTATGCGGATATACCACTGGGTCTAGTTCTTCGGAATGTGTAGAATTAACAGCATTCCGTTTTCTCCAGCGAACATCAGAAGATCTGATCAGACTTCCCACATACGCATGTGCATGCTTATCTAATCATTGTTGTACATATACGGTAACGGGCCGTTTTCCTATTACTCTTGATGTAATTAAAGAGGAAACGCTTAGTGCGTATTTCTTTTATAGTCTTAGCGACCGTATTAACCAGTCAACTGTCTACATTTTCAGGAAGTTGCATTCGAAGACTTTTTTCGGAGTCTTAATGACGTGGTTTTGTTTTTCACTGTTCAATATTTTTACCAGTAAAAGTAAAACACTTATCAAGTACAAAATTAGAGGCTGGACTAAAGGACAAAAATGAAGGGTCGGGACTCATTCTCTGTGTTTCATATGCGTTTCACTGTGATATTCCACTGATGAAGCAGAGAAGCCCTTTCTTTACCGAACATTTGTTTGTAATTTGGAGCTGAATCAGAATCAAGGGCGATGTTTCGCGCGAGTCAGATTGATTTAAATCAATCTGACTCGCGCGAGAACCTCGCTCTCCTAGCAGATTTTTTTTCTACTGACCGGTCCAAGGTGCTTCCCCTGTTGCAATTCATTTTTTGTTAGGTGAGCCGGTGATTTTATTTGTTGTGTTTGTTTTCTCACTGTATGTTCCTTATTTTTTCTTTTTTTTTTTTCGTTGCCCCAGGAAGAATGTGCGGGGCGCCCAACTGATATTGGCTTATAGTTTGACAAGGCCTGCTATCCTTGTAGCAGGTAAGAGTAGAGGGGGAAGAATGTTTTTATTTCTTCTGTTTCTTCACTTTCATTCATTTTCCTCTTTCTTCCCTGTCCCTCTCCTTCGTTTCCTCCTATATCTCTTCTTCCTCTTTTCTACCTTTCTCTGGAAGACGACACAAAATGACCCGCAAGGGATGACATGTCGTTAAATAACACAATCAAAACCAGGAAGATTGTGCTTCATGATTGTCGAGTTTCCTGGATATTTCCCTTACATCACGAAAACACGCCTATATAATGTTAACCCCCTCAAACCCCACTTTTATATAGTAGAACGGGGGTTTACAGGGGTATACATTATTTTTCTTATTTTGCTTAAAAATCATAGATTGTGGGTACTCATAAGAACCGCCCTCGCCAAGGCGGTTCTAACGAGTACCCACAGTCTATGTTTTAAGAAGAAATATGAAAAGTATCAGAATTTTTATCTGGTAATTTTCCTTTTTTGGTTGTAAAATTTTCAATATGTTTGAAAAGCCGTGTTGTCGTAATGTTTTTTTTCTATGACGGTGCCGACATCAAGCTGTCTTTAAAAGGCTGATGCCTATCATGTCTTTGTTTGGACCTTCCGTCAGTCAACTAGTAATTTTCTTTTAAGAAAGAAAAAATTACTGCTTAACCCATGTATACCGAGTGGACTCTTCTACCTCAACTCTTTGGACAGGTTTGTTTCCTGTCATCACGAAAACATACCTATATGATTTTGACCCCCTTAAACCCCATTTTTAAATAGTATAACTGAGGTTTACAGGGATAAACATTATTTTCTTACTTCTGTTCAAAACATAGATAGTGGGTACTCGTTAGAACCGCCTCGTCGAGGCGGTTCTAACGGGTACACACAATCAATATTTTGAGCAGAAATATGAAAAATATTAGAAGTTTTTATCTGAAAAATTTTTGGTGGTAAAACTTTCAGTATATTTGAATAGGCATGTTTTCGTAATGTACATGAGGTGTCTCGTTAGTTTTTATTATTATCATATTTTGAAGAAATTTCTGAAAACGCAAACAGTGTAGACCCTTATCCGACGCCGTATTCTGTGCCGTCTGATCTGGGTGTACGCTGTTTGTCAATGTCCCTTTTATGGGACGCTAAGTGTAAACAGGTTAAAAGACCCATATTCTCTTCCATGTTTGGATGGGTTTTAATTGTTCTTTGAATGATCCTAGTTGCCTTTTTAAAGTTTTGTTATTAAAAGTCTACACTCTCAGTGCCTGGAGGTCACGTTTAAGTATATAGAGAGTTTATAATTCTAAATTAAGTGAAAGTTCTATTTTTTTTTTATTAAATTACATGTCGTGATTGCCTAGAAACACTTTGTTGATCTTTAAACTGAATTTAGGTACTCGACAAGCCCCAGTTCATTTAGTTTCCATGAGGGGAAGGTCATATCCTTGAGGAGTTTCATGGCAAAGCCAAGTCCAAAAACCTCACTGACTCTATGTTCAAGGCATGTCCATTATTTCATATGAAGAAAAACGCGATTTGAGGAGAGCTGTTCTATCTGATGACAGGTCATGTGTTGTGACCTGTTATCCTAAACATGTTTTATTATTTGCCTAAAGTACCTGTCGGAAGAATTTCTAGGCACTCAACAACGAGTTAGAATCAGATATGGTAAACGAGCCATCAGGGTTCGAGTTATTGTGTGTATCAACATAAAATGTGACACACTGCATTTACACCCAGTGAAGACGCAGATCAGTCTTCAGATCCAGGTCGTCCGATTCTGATCAGCCTTTGCTATCTGTTTTATGACTTAGATTATAAACTAGCTCTTATAATGTTCCAAATTTTCGGAGGGATTCCCTCCTTTATCAGGGTAAAAGGAAAAATATTTCTACTACATTTTATGTGAACAACAACATGGCTTGCAATGTTTACTCTCTGCCCCATCTGCATGACGCCATGACATCATGACCTCAAGACGTCAAAACGTCATGCACACGACGGCTCAAAAACACATTAGTTACCTTTACAACTAGGGTTATAATGCTACGACTGCATATGTAAGTAAATATCAATATACACAGAAAAATGATGGATAAACAGACAAATAAATGATTAAATGATTTCTAAATCAATGGAAAAGGAAAGCATGAAAAGACATAACCATAATGATATTTTTGCATATCAATTGATTAAAGAAAAAAAGTTAACAAAAATACAGAGGGGCCTGGAATTTAAATAAAAATAAAAAAAAAAAAAATAATTGATAAACATATGTTTATATAAATATAATGTATATAAAATAACTTTCTAAATAAATTAATAAATAAGCAAACTAATAAACACATAAATAAATAAATGAATAAATAAAAATATAAAGCAAAACACATAAAACAAAACCAATAATCAGTTGCTTAAATAAATAAATATATATATGAAATACATAAATAAAATAAAATAAATAAATAAATACACAAGAAGCAGCTTCAAAAAGAAAATAAGCGACGAAGAATAGCAGATATTTTTCCCAATATCATGAAACGAAGCGCATTTTACAGCGAAACTTTGACAGTATCCTTGTCAGAGTCACAACCAACTCTATGCAACGCTGGATACGAAATTGATATCTAATTTTGCCGATGTACGCGTCTTAACTCGCACGATAACTTTTTTTCGTCATTTAGACATCCGCAAAATAAATCTATGAAATGACTGTCGCAATCCTTAAATTCCTAGGACGCCTGGTTGCACCTTTTTCTTTTGGGATTCATATTTGTTCACCTGAGCAATCTGCTTGCTACTGTTTCGTTTTATGAATGCTCTATGGCTTGTAGCATCGGGACCCAGGGTGAAGTTAGCTAGCTGTAAAAGTGCTTTAAACCCCCCGGTGGTTTGCTCTACCGACCGTTCTAAGGCGGTGGTCACGGTGTTAGTCTTAATCCTTGTTGCTTTGTGGTTTATTCTACGAGGCGATTTGTTGAATGTCTTTCCGTGTGTCATTTTGTTCTTGTGTTTTTCAGTCCTTTTAGTATTGCGATTACCTCGCTTGGGGAAGAGAGAGCTAATCTTAGTGCTTTTCGTAGGTTTGTTCGGTTTGTGCTTGTATAGATTTGTCGGTTTCCTCTTCCTCTTGGGGTCTGGGAAGGGCTGCGGTTTGTGATTGTGGCACTCCCTGGACTTTTCTCTTACTTTTTTGGGGTACGTAGATCACAGATTACTAGGTCTTGTCACTTTGCACAATTGCAAGTTTCAAAAATTTCCTTTTGTCTGAATTAGGGTCCTAAACATGCTAAAACAACGCAAACAAAACTTCATGTTATCTTCTGACGTGGAGAACTTTAACTAAAAGTCCGTCATAATTTTGTTCCATTTGATCCCCCCCCCCCCCCACATAGGTTCCGGCAAATAGGTTCATAATTTATCCTTTCTGGGTCCATTGAAACACCCAAACCACCTACAAACCACACTAAAATCAACATTTTAGACTTCTTCAGTCACAAATCAAACAGTTGAACATAAAAATGAATTAATATTATGTTATTAATCTCTACATACATAATAGAAAAAATTAAAAAAAGTATTTCTATATAGCTTCTGATTTAGGTCACTGCTGTACCAGTACCGATAACTCTTTTCATGACAAAATTACATTTTGCCATATAACTTGAGTATCTATTACCCTATTCATCTGAAACTATCACATATACATTGACTTGATACTTGATGCAATTATATTGAGATAATTTTTTTTTTCGTTCTAACATGGGTTATTGCCCCTGATTAGTATTTTATTATTGTGTTATATGGGAAAAACAGAACTTAACTTAGTAATAATGCAATATATTAACAATCTATGTCTAAGATAAGACGAAACTTGTTATGAAACCTTGTTATGACAGACTGCACACCATAGATGCTTCTGGCATACATTGTATTTATTCTTGCAGGAGCAATTGCCCCTGAATTATAGCATTTTTGTGGGGAAATGGGTAAAAATTATTTTTATAAATTTAATAATTTTCATACTGGAGGTCAAGTTACAATAAAACTTATATAGTAGTATCCATTTGATAAATCCTCACTACTAGTACACCAGTGTACATAGAACAGTGTGTATGGCATGTGTTATGGAATGCCCTTGATTTAGCAATTTAAGGTGGTAAAATTACCAAAATACGCTCTTTAAACTCATCCAGTCTTCCAAATGTGCAACGCATGCATATAATGTATAAATTTTGATTTTTCAGACAAATCCTGCAATATGATGTATTTATTACGAATAAAAAAAGAATATAATTTATTTGGCTACTTGAACCATTTTAATCACATTTTATCATGCTGAGCATATATTCCTAGAAAACAGGGGGTGGGTTAACAACTTTGCTATGACAAATCATCAATTTGGTGTGCTTTATTATTCAGATTGTCTCTCTCTATATGTATAGAATATGACGTCATACCCTGACGTTTTGAAATTGATTGAATTTACCAAAAACTGTTGAATTATTTAGAAGAATTGAATTTTACTAATTCATTGGTAGGGTTAATTATCAAGCATTATCTTGTTTCGCAGACGATGAAATTTTATGCAATTTCAGAATAATACTACACAATTAAATAGTTATAAAATTATTTGAGTTTGGTGAAAATTTATTGTTGGGCTGTGGCTTTGATATTTGAATAGTAAGTTGTTTGTGTTAAAACTACAGTAAATTTTCACCATTTGGGTGGATAAAAATGTTGTTTATTAGGTATATTAAAGTTTGCTTTACATTCTTAGGCTTTCCTGCATTTGGCATATTTTAATGCCATTCTGTTGCAATAACTGAAGGTATCTCACAGATGTTAGTTGCGGGCTTAGAATGATTTTCATTACTACCAGGGCCAAGAACAACGAAGAAAAATTCCTAATGGGGTACATCTTTGAAGCACCATAACTCTGATACCAGGCGGTGACTTCAGCTTTTTATTGTTTTATAACTTTTACAATGAAGTGGAAAAGCTAAACGCAGAATTTAAAGAAAAATTATTGTTGGGATAAAAGTGCACCAGGTCTCAGTAGTGACCTTAAATGCACCTTACCTTATGATTGTCTTGTTAGTTTAATAGTATGCAAGAAGTGATTTCAATAATGGTTTGGCTTCTTTGGATGTGAAATTATAGGGCACAATGTTTATTCATCCTTTCTTTCTTTCATTTATTTGTTTGTTTATTTGTTCGCTCATGTGATCCTTCGTGCAATCGGCGTGAGTTTAAGAAAAAAATGTCACATGCAGATCCAGTGGAAGAGTAGGCGGGTGCCAGACCAAAACAGCCTTACGTGTTTTTTTTTTTTTTTTTTTTTTTTTTTTTTTGCAAAGATTCCTGCTCAAACTGTGCGGATACATAGGCACATGCTGATCTGGAACTTTGTTGGTCGTATGTTTTTTTTTTTGGACGCCGTTTAATATTCCATATAAAGCTTGTAAAGCCCCAAAGACCTTGATCAGACTGCACAGATGCTCATGCATGCGTATGTTGATCTAGAACTTTGCTGGTCAGATGTTTCTTGGACATCACTTTATATTTCATTTAAGTTTTTTTTTGTTTTTGCACAAGTCCTGACCCGCTTGTACTTCACTAACAATTAACTGCTCTAACGACCACGATCAAACTGTATGGGTGAGCTATCAACCATCTTTGATGCCCCATTCCACTTGAGATAATAAATACACAAAGTAATTTAGAGTAAAAATAGATAAAGTAAGTAATGACGGCCTCTTCGTAAAACTTTAACCAGTGGGTTGGTGCTTGACGATATGTCTTTGGGTTGGCCTGCCGTGGTTCAACTATTGGTTTTCATTTACTCTGGCATATAGCAGAATTAGCCATGAGTACTCGTCTTTGTTTATAATTGTGATAAATTTAATTTGTATGTTTTCGCTTTGATGCATTGATTGAGTTAGGAGCCTATATGCGAACCGAAATTTTATGTATTTCTGTATTAAGAGTAGCATCGGGACCCAGGATGAAGTTGGCTAGCTGTAAAAGTGCTTTAACCCTCCCAACCCAGGTGGTTTATTCTACTGGCCGTTCTAAGGCGGTGGTCCCGGTTGCAGCAGATGACATTACCAAAAAGGTTTTTTTCCGAAAATAATAAGGGTTACTCTTTGTTGCTTTGTTGTTTATTCTACGAGGCGATTTGTTTTATGTCTTACCTTGTGTTATTTTGTTCTTGTGTTTTTCAGTCCTTTTAGCATTGCTATTACCTCGCTTGGGGAAGAGAGAGCTAATCTTAGTGTTTTTTCGTACGTTTGTTCGATTTGCGCTTGTTTGGTTTTGTCTGTTTTTTCTTCCTCTTGGTGTCTGGGAAGGGCTGCGGTTTGTGATTGTGGCACTCCCTGAAGTTTTCTCATACCTTTTTTGGTGTGAAACGGTAAATAAATAACGTGGCTTCGGATATTTTGGGGTTGTTTGCGGTGGTTAGATGTGTTTCAATGGACTGATCCTTTTTTACGAAAGCACCTTCGCGCCATGTACATCATAAATTCTATCAAATTGTTATTCTAAATAATGAAGTTTTTTGTTACTTTCGAAAGTTCACTTTGGCGTGAACTTGAAGATCATAAAGTAAAGTTTATTTAAAATGTACACAGTGAAAGTTGAATCAAAGTATTCGATAAAAATATCCGTTTTATGAGAGTTGTTATCGCTTCAAGGCACGTACATTCTTCCATACAGAGGCTGACAGGCTTAGATCACATGTGAACTTATAAGACTTCGTCTGAAGATGAATGAATAAATAACGAAATAAAATAAAATAACGGTCATATGCACCCACGTAACAACAAAAATATCTGATACAGATTCAAAATGCATCGAACTAACCTTGGTTATGAATCCTTAAACAGTCATGTCATTAAACTGAGCATGTACAAATTCATACCATTGTCAGCCTATATGGCTGACAATGGTATGAAGTTGTACATGCTCAGTTTACATCAACAAATTCAAAGTAAACCAAATCTCAAGCATTCGAAATAAGGTAATGACTCGCTAAAGGAAGCTCTTCCTGATGAGACCGGCATCCTGGTAAAGTACTTCCATAAATACCCATATACCCGTTCGCCATTCCGATCCCCCATCTCCCCAACACATACATCCCACGACCACCAGAAATCACACACCAGCCGCAAAAACACCTACTCGTACACACCCAAATCCACATCCTAATTTATACATTTAAAAGTATACATTTAAAATGATAATCCCATAACAATGTACGACCTCCTACACACTTGGAAAGGGGCAGAGCTGGTGGGGGTAGCGGGGCACGGGGGAAAGAGGACTAGAAAGGCGAAAAGGATGAAGACCCTCATAACATAAACTCCATCGGATCTTTTCCAAGCTGTCAATCTCATCCCAAAGCTGTGCTGTTACTAGAATTCCCTCCACAAAACGCCTAATGTTGCCTTCTTGTTCAGTCCATCTGGCATTTCCGTTCTAAGTCTGTAAATCCACTCTTTCTCTCTTATCTGTCTATAGTACCTCAAGTAATTTTATATCCTTTCTAATATAAAGTCTACCATATCGTCTGTACTATAGCCATTATCTGAAAAGTGCATCCCAACTGCCTTATCTCTTTTAATTCTGTCCCTCAGTTGCCTTTCTGTCTCTACGACATATACCGTCCTACTGCATTTTCCACAGTGTATCCCATGTACTACATTTTCCGTAAGGCATCCTTAGAAAGTCTGCACCTTGAAATTCTTTCTTCCATCTATAGCAGATACCTCTTCACTCCTAGGCACCTTTTTCTCTACAGTTATTTTTCTTGGTAGTCTTCATTATCTTGTTCGGGTTCCCGTGAACAAAAATATCCTGTATATTCCTGTCTCTTCTGAATTAGACTAAAAGTGCTGATTCAAACGCCTTTTTCAACTTTTCAGAAATGTACAGGGTAGGAAGGTGTTTATATACTATCTTATGCAAATCCGGTAACTGGCGGGTGTACATTATTACCAGTGGCACTTTGTCGGTTTTTCTGGTTCTTCTTTTCCCTGTATAATTCAGTAGATCTTTTCTATGGAGACAGTCCACTTTCCTGAGTTGGTTTTCTATAAACCTTGTACTATATCCCCCCAGTCTTAACTTATCTTTAAGAGCCTTCCTGTGCTTTTGGTAGTCATGCTCATTGCTGCATATCCGCTTGATGCGCACACCTAAGCCATAAGAGGTAGCATCACAAGAACATACCTATATAATTTTGACCCCCTTTAACCCCACTTTTATATAGTAAAACTGGGGTTGACAGGGGTATACATTATTTTTCTTATTTCTGCTCAAAAACATAGATTGTGGGTACTCGTTAGAACAGCCTCGCCAAGGCGGTTCTAACGAGTACCTACAATCTATGTTTTGAGCAGAAATATTAAAAAATATCAGAATTTTTATCTGAAAATTAACATTTTTTGGTGGAAAAAAAATTTCAGTATATTTGAATGGGCATGTTTTCGTAATGGTTTCTTTACATAAGCTGGATGGTTAGAGGTACTCTGTGCATACAGGTATCTTTCTGTTGGCTTACTTCTTTTGGGAACACTTAGCCCATCCTGGTTACTTTGAAAACCGAATACCTCTTTAAGCCGGTGCTAGGGGGCGTTTGCAGTCTCGCAAACTACAGTGTTGCATATGAAGAGACTCAATCAAACCGAGTCTCCGATTTTCGTGATTTTGTGTGTTCTTTGTTTCCAAAGGTAATCCTTTTTGACTTTTTATTAACATACAAACCCGTCTCTATCCTGCCTTCTCTTATGCTAACCCACATATCTAGAAACTCAATCTTCTGTCTATTCCATCTAAGCTCTATCTTTATGTCATTGTGAATCTCATTTGCCAGCTTGTGAAATCTTTTCAGTGTCTCTTCTCCTTTCGTCCATAGAGCAAACCAATCATCAATGAATCTGCCTTTACTGGCATCATTGGAACCTTGGAACTTTGTTCTGGAGCTGGGTAGATTAAGCTACTGAGGGTTAACCATAACGCCGTTTTTCGGAGGCAAATGTGAATTATTTGAGGTTGTTTTTCCAATCATCTATAAAAGTATGGTGTGTTTAGGGTATTTATTAGAATCAGCTCGATGAGACGATTATAAAGAGTATTCACAACATACATTTTCATGATAAACATATTCCTAAAATATCCCTAAATAGTTTTTTTTCTTAAGATATCGGTAGAATTCCCTAGAGACTCAAAAACGAGTGCAAATCAGCCACGGCAAAAGAGCCATCAGTGTTCGAGTCATTGAAAGTTTGCTGCATTTTGACCTTAATTTATTGAGTATGTAGACTGTTTATCATGCTTCGAGAAACGCAAATGTTTAATAAAATTATCACAGACGACTTGACTGTAAAAATCCAATAAAACTGTTAAAACATGATCATATAGTAAGGAAACAAGCCAGATAGCTCATGTTTGGTTCAATACGATTCATAAACGTGATAAATTTATGACGCTTTATTGGCAGAGAAAATAAATTTCTTTACCTTGATCATATTCGTTCTGGAAATTATTCTGGTAGGATTAGGATTGTATCCTGCAATTATTAGATATGTTTCAAAATTAATTGGTAATAAGAGTACCGCCATTCTTCGCGACCGTTTCCGATGTCGTCATGAGATTCCAGTTTCTCTCATAATTAGCCCTTTCAGCCCTGTAGACCAAGACCCAGTCAGCATTCTACGTAAATCTATATCGGGCCGTCATCGGCCCGTCAGGGTAGCTGACGGGCCGATGACGGCCCGATGTAGATTTACGTAGAATGCTAGCTGGGGACACGTACTTTTGCACACAGTATAGATCCAGATTAGATAATGATCCGTCTCCTCTGGATCTGGATCTACAGTACCCAGTCAGCATTCTACGTAAATCTATATCGGGCCGTCATCGGCCCGTCAGTGTAGCTGACGGGCCGATGACGGCCCGATGTAGATTTACGTAGAATGCTAGCTGGGGACACGTACTTTTGCACACAGTATAGATCCAGATTAGATAATGATCCGTCTCCTCTGGATCTGGATCTACAGTATTTGCTATTCTGTTCTTCGTTTACAACTGTCACCATTTTGGCAAAAATGGATGTGTCCAAACGCAGAAGGAAGAGTCTATTTCAGAAGCTCAGGGTTGAAAAGGTTAATAAAACTGTTCCAGGATGGTGCGCCCTGAGCTGCCAGCTTTTCTCTTGAGGTTGTGTATCCTATTCTACATCATGTCTCCTACTTCTTGTAAAACATCTTTCTTGAATCTTCCCTTAAGTGTACCTCTACAAACAAAACCGCATGATAACGCTGCCAAAATCTCTAAACGCTACCTTTAACCCATTCAAGCCTAACGTTACATTAAAGTGACACTGGCAAACAGTGTAAACCCAGATCAGACGCCGCAGAACGCGGCGTCTCATCAAGGTCTACACTATTTGCATGAAGCTCAGAAATTTGTACAAAACATAACAATAAAAATAAACAAGACACACGGCACTTAATACCAGCTCCAGTGACGTCAAATAAAATCTACAAAGGTTGCAAATCTATGTAAGTTTGCCCCCATGTCCCCTTATGAAAAGCACTGAAAAACTGGGGTATGAGGGGCTATAAACAATTGGGCAAATTTTCGTTGTTTTTCTGTACTAAAGCTTAATTTTTGCTGTTGACACAAAATTAATATATGCACAATCCTCAGCATTTCCAACATTTTATTCAATAAAATTGCTAGGTCATAGAAGAATTTGGCAGGTATAGAGCATTTTAAACACCGTCATTGTAACGTTGATTCAACCATTATGAAAACAAGCCTATTCATATAAACTGAAAAAAACACACAAAAAAAAAAAAAAACACACAAAAAAAAAAAAAAAAAAAAAAAACACAAAAAAACCCAGAAAATTTTCAGATAAAAATTCTGATATGTTTCATATTTTTGCTAAAAACATAGATTATAGTAATCGAGGCGGTTCTAACAAGTACCCACAATATATGTTTTTGAGCAGAAATAAGAAAAATAATGTGTACCCCTGTAAACCTCCGTTTTACTATTTAAAAGCGGGGTTTAAGGGGGTCAACATTATATAGCAGTGTTTTCCTGATGATGACTTTGAATCATCATTAAAACAACATTGTTTAAACGTTGTGTGCTTCCCGGAGGGTTAACATTTTGCCATTGCTGACATAATGTGGAATTAGTATGGTAAAAGAGCTTTAGGGCATGTATGATCAAGGAAATCTTTCGTCGCAGTAATTAGGGATTAGAAGATTAGGATTTGAGACTGGCTTATGTGTAATCGGATAATGTATTTAATTAAACGAATCATATGGCATACAATCGCTTAGGTGACTAGTTAGTACAAAGTATTTAAGGGAATGGGTAAATTTTCAGGAGAAACATGTCAAAAGTATTGTTCCTCTGAACAGGGGTTTACTCTATCAGGAAAGAATTTGCTCCCATTGGGAGCAAATTCTTTCCTTGTAGAGTAGACCTCTAATTAGAAGGGACTTGGTCTATAGTTAGGCAAACTGGAAGCCACAAATATAGCTGCCAGGGCGGAACTGGCAAAGCATCCACCAAGGGCATCCAGTCCCCTAAGACTTGGAAATGTTTCTAGTACGACTTTAGTTGAAATCCGTTCATATGTTTGGTACCATCACGAAAACATACCTATATAATTTTGACCTCCTTAAACCCCATTTTTATATAGAAAAACTGGGGTTTACAGGGGTATACATTATTTTTCTAATTCTGCTCAAAAACATAGATTGTGGGTACTCGTTAGAACCGCCTCGGCGAGGCGGTTCAAACAAATACCCACAATGTATGTTTTAAGCAATAATAGAAAAATATCAGAACTTTCATCGGAAATATTTCAGGTTTTTGGTGGTGAAATTTTCAATATATTTGAATAGGCGTGTTTTCGTAATGCTACCAAGTTCTTGTGTTAGGGTATTGATATTATGACGTCATCACACAACAACAGCATTATTAGCAGCTTTATCAGCTGGAGCCAAAACATTTTTCCTATGAACTTCTTGGATACATATTTTCAAATATCGAAAGGGGAGTGGGGAGATGGGGTAAGGGGTGAAGGGGGAGGGAAGGGAGTCGACCTATTGGTACTAATACCTGTCAAATTTCATTTAATATGCGAGCATGTTGTTTTTCCCTTTGGCCTAGTAAACTTATGATGAGTTGGAAATTACACATGCGTAGAAAATAGGTGGCTATCGGCCCATAATATTAATAGGATCATAATGTAACTCCATTAAATCTGTCCAAAACTCTTGATTGAAAATGAAATTTTGAGTCAAAATGGGGTTCGGCTGAACCCCTGAACCCCCTCGGAACCCGCCACTGTATCACGCGACAATTTAGCAATCTTTAATTTTACAAACTATTGCGACCGCTTGTTGAACTGTGTGTGTGTCATAGTCCTGTTGAATCTCAAAGTGGCGCACCAAAGAGAGACAACTCCGAACATTCGCAGTTAAAAAAAAGGTAAGAGAAAAGTCCAGGGCGTGCCACAATCACAAACCGTAGCCCTTCCCAAACCCCAAGAGGAAGAGGAAACCGACAAATCTAAACACGCACAAACCGAGCAAACGTACGAAAAGCACTAAGATTAGCTCTCTCTTCCCCAAGCGATGTAATCGCAATACTAAAAGGACTGAAAAACACAAGAACAAAATGACACGGAAACTCTCTTGTACCTTAGTTCTTACGTACTTTTGTCCCATGTTTGTTCCAACATTGCGTTTATGAACTTTTTTTTCGCTCGCATTACCAGATATTTCTGTTGACGTGTTTCGTCCACCAATAGGCGTTAGAGCGGCGTCGGAGCGTTGAGTCGCTGTGACCTCGAGCCGACGTAGGTCAAACGTTGCTTTGACATTCTTCGACATTCGCCGGCTGGACGCACGTACCTGATGAAATAATTCTAACATATTCTTATAGTATTTTTCTTCCGCACTACCAGATATTTTCTGTTCACAGGTTTCGTCCACCAATCGGCGTTAGAGCAATGTCGGAGCTGCGAAGGTTCGGCGTCGCAGCGTTGAGCCGCTGCGACGTCGGACTGATTTAGATCAGACGTTGATTCGACGTTATTTGCTGATTGGAATGCACGTATCTGATGAATTAAAATGACTGTTGAACGGAGCAGCACTCGTACCAAATTCGTTCGTTTCTGCATAGTCAGCAACTGTTGAAGTTCTGAGAACGGTTTGGTGTGCAAACGTACTATGTTCGTACCCGAGCTCCTGAGTGAATGTTTAAAGACTAAGACCGCAAACTGCAATGCATTCTTGATAGCTAATACACGAGTGCTGCTTCGGCTGACGTGTCTCCTTGGAAGGCATATATACGTAACCTAGGTGAAAACGTAAATGAAAAAAAAATACATGTGGGAGCTTGACGTTTAAGCAGCGTCGCATCGTCGCCGACGCGACGTCTCTGCGTTGCATCTGAGTTGATGCGATGTTGCCGACACGTTGTATGCCTCCAGGATAGACATATATATGTAGTCCAGATGACAGTGTGCATGCATAAGGTAAATGTGGACACTTGACGTTCAGGCAGCATCGCGTCGGCGCCGCGACGTTGCCGACAAGCTGTGTGGTAGCATTACACTAAATACTGGAAGTGCCGGGTTTTATAATTTTTGGACCGAGGTTTCGGTTGCAGTCTAAATACCAGACATGCTTCCATTGGATATATATCCCAGGATTTATTTCAATGTGAGAAAAGGATAGTTATAAGGAAATAAAATGATGTGTGTTTTATAATTATATCTGCAAGATCAAGGAAATTGTTGCTGATTTTATATGGTCACCCCCACATTAAAAAAGTCCGCTTGTTATTCGCTGCGAAGCTGCAGGTAAACAATCATGGTGGACCATAACTTGAAAAGAAGCAGGACAACATGTGGATTTTTTCTCAGAAACTTGTTGAGCTAGGGTGGCTCTATAAACAAGTAAGGTTTGAAAAGTTTTGTATGTGTAGTTTTTGTGGCAGCATGTAAAAGGTTACTATTGTCACCTGTGGAAAACTGTTTAGTGGTTACCTACCGTGTGCCCTCTGGGTAGGTTTATATATGTAGTACAGACGACAATAAACATGATCAGTGGCCATGTGGGCACTTGACGCCTAGACGGTGTCGCATCGGCGCCGACGAGACGTATGGATGTTTCTTCGGTGTCGGTGCGACGTTGCCAACACGATGCGTGTTTTCTTGGTGGGCTTGTATTCGTAGTCCAGATGATAATGTACTTGAACACGGTACATGTGGAAGTCGACGTCCAAGCAGCGTCACGTCGACTCCGACGCGCCGTCAAGAGGTCGCGCCGACGTCTACGTGGTGCTGCCGACACTTTGTGCGCCTCCTGAGTAGGCATATATATGTAGTCCAGATGTAAACGTACAAGAACAAGATACATCATCATCAACTATGCTAGGAACCTCCTTATATCACATATTGAATATGTTTATTTTCCTTTTTATGTACTTAGATTTCTACTCTCTCTCTTTCAAGCCCTCTACTCTTTAAACTAACCAATTTTATCTTTATGTGCGCCCGCGGTTTGAGGATCCGTCTAGCTTGACTGGAAATAGCTTTTATATCCCGGACCTGCTGTCTGGACTGCTCCTGATCTTTCTTCGATTCCTACATTGTAGAATTTAATAGTGTGTAAACCGAAATCGGACAGCTCAGGCGGCTTTTCTGTGATATCAAACACTTTTGATCTCTGCAGTCGTAAACACGTCGCATATTGTGGTTTCCACATTTTGGTCCTGTTCATTCTTTCTACCATACTACAAACTAATGATAGCCACGTATGCCTTAGCTTGACGCTTGCTCTCTAGCGTAGCAACGAAATGTACAAAACCATTAAACATCCGTACCGCCGTGTATTATGCTCAAAAAAGAACGACTTAATTTGTTATTAATTTACGATCTCGCTGCTTGTGTCAACACTTTCACTATGGGTCACTTGTCTTATTTTGTTATGCGGGGATGTACAACCAAACCCAGGTCCAGACTCTGTCGATGGCAGTTATGATTCCGTCTCCAGTTGCTCATCCAGCTCGATTGAATACCTCTCTAATCACGTAAGTATAATGCACTTAAATATCTAAAGCATCGTGCCTAAGCTGGACATTATTGAAAGCGAAGCATCAGCATATGACGTCCTTTTCTTCTCGCAAGTATTTGTATTGAACATTTCTCGCACCCTTCAAAGCAGACAGGCCCGATCGCCCTGGTAGTGGCGTCATTGTTTATATTCGCGACGCATTACCCAGCAAGCGCCGAACTGATCTGGAAATCCCTGGTCTAGAGGCTCTGTGGATTGAGATTCAAACACAGTCCAAAACAGTCCTCGTCGGAGGATTTTACAGACCCCCGAACAGTAACGCAGACTCTTTTACCTCCATTAATGAAAGTATCGACATGGCATATTGCACCGACATACGAGATATCATAGTTCTCGGAGATTTTAACATGCACATGCTCAATGTCAACAACAACAAAATAAAAGACCTAATGCAAGAATACAGCATGAAACAGTTAATAACAGAACCTACAAACTTTACTGAACACTTGTCTACACTTATAGACTTAATCCATGCACGCAACACTAGCAATATCCTAAGAAGCGGAATTATTGATACATTTATACCTAATCAAATGAGATATCATTTTCCCACTGTAATAATGAAATTTATAAGACCTCAAAATAAAACATTCAAACGGAGAGTATGGAACTATAGACTAGTAACTTTAAAAGGTACCAGGAAAGTTAAGCGGATTACAACTTAGAAGAAAAATTAACTTTATCTACGGACATTGATGAAAATATAAACCACATTACTGAAGCTATAATGTTTGCTGCAGAGCAAGCTATTCCAAATAAAATAGCCATCATCAGACCCACGGAACACCCATGGATAACATGTCACATTAGAAACCTAATTAGAAAACATAAACGCACATACAGGAAATTCAAAAGAACATCTAATGCAAACCTTTGGGGAAAGTATGAGATAATTCGCAATAAAATAGTATCACTTATAAGGAAATCAAGGAATGATTATTTTGGAAAAAAACGGACTCTTTACTTTCGACTGAAACAACCGATATGAAATTATTTTGGAAAACATCTAAACAATTGTCAAAACTCGGAAAAGCAACTTCTATTATCCCCACACTGAACTCTAAAGTGACATTGAAAAGGCCACTTTGCTAAACACGTACTTTGTTTTCAGTCAACAGTTGTTGATGATAATCGGCCAATGTCTCAACTACCCCATGCAGAACATAGTCTCCAGACCGTTACTATATCATGCCAGGAAATTAAAGATGTCCTTTTGAACCACAATGTAAACAAAGCTTGTAATCTTGATTTAATCAGTCCCCGTTTCCTTAAGGAAGGCGCAGTTACTCTTGCCTCTCTTTGCAATAGCGTTCAATCGTTCCCTTGAACAGGGTTACTTCCCTTCTTCCTGGCAACATGGAAATGTAACACCCATTCACAAGAAAGATGATAAGTCATTACCATCAAATTACCGCCCAATCACTCTCTTAAGCCAAATCGGAAAGACATTGGAACTATGCTTTCACAAACACATGTATAATTATATGTTAGAACGTCAAATTCTCACTCCGTTCCGATCTGGATTTGTGTGGCGGTTCTTCTGTCATGGTTTATTTTTGTTATAGTTCGTCTTTGAATGTGTGTGTCGCTTACTTATTTTTGTTTTGGATAGCCATTTGGCCACTTTGTGGGAAATCAACTGTCCGTTTGGCTTTCCGCTAGTGATGTTTCTATTAGGGTCTAGTTATTTCGTGTTTGTTTTCTTTCCCTTTGATGTCTCTGATGGGAGGTGTGGGATGATTGTATCGGTTCCTGATCATTGCCTTCCCTTCTATTTTGTACCGGGTGACTCAACTACTTATCAGCTACTTCATACATACCACACCTTCTGTAACGCAGTAGACGACGGTAAAGAAGTAATGGCAGTATTTTGCGACATCAGTAAAGCCTTCGATAGTGTCTGGCACATGGATCTCTTACATAAATTATACGGGATAGGATGCTAGAATAGGGTGATCAAATGATTCTCGAGTTATTTATCTTGACGAAAGCAGCGCGTCGTACTTAATGGGCAAGCATCTGATTGGGCCCCTGTTGAAGCCTTCCTCAGGGGTCTGTCCCATGAACACCTTGGTATCATCTTGTAAAAGTCATGCACGTGGTCTAATCATATCCTTGAAATCTCATCGAAAGCCTGGGTACGATTGAACCTCATACGAACACTGAAGTTTAGAGTTAGCCGAAAATCAAATTTATGTATGTATTTATTATGGTTAGAACAAATATATGTAAGTTTCATACGGCCATTGCTCGAATATTGTGATGTCGTCTGGGATAACTGCTCAGCTAAAAATAAGAAACAATTCGACTCGATCTACGTAGAAGCAGCGAGAATTATAACTGGTGCCTTAAGACTTTGCAGCATCGAGAAACTATTCTCAGAATTAGGCTGGGAATCTCTTCAAAGCCGTAGAAACAAGCAAAACTGACCCTTTTCTTTAAGATTTTGAATGGATTTACTCCCAGTTATCTCGCGAATCTTGTTCCTCCTCTGATAAGGAGACTACTAGATACAACCTTCGAAATTCAAACGACATCCAAACTATTCACGCTAATTCTAACCTGTTTTATAACTCCTTTTCCAGATCCGAGCATGGAATATTTTGTCTGACGACACTGAAAAAGCTACCTCTATTGCGTCATTTAAATTTTGTTTGAATAGAAACATATCAAAACCGCCAACTTACTATAATACCGGCTCACGAAAAAGGCAAGATACTACATTCAAGAATGTGAATGCAGCTTGCTCAACTCCCATCTTTTCAGGAAGAATATCGTGGCTGGTCCCTCTTGCCACTGTGGAGCTTTCGAAAGCCCACATCACTTTTTCTTGACTGCCCTAGGTATGCGGCCGCAAGAACAATATACTTACCCAATAACATAAACGCTTACACATCTCATGATTTTCATTTCGGCATTGACAATAAAACGCAAGGAGAAAACGAAGCTCTTTTTAGTTAGGTGCAAGAGTTCATTTTTTATTCCGGACGGTTTACCTGAGGAAACCGAGACTAATACCAAACCATCGCCTCTCCAAATCTCTTGAAAATAACCTTTATGTACATGTATTAGGAAACGCTCTTGCCGTGGATGCACATAACATGACTCCCCTTTTTGTCTCTATCTCTCTATCTATCTCTGTCTCTCTTTCTCTATCTCGCGCTCTCTCTCAGTCTCACTGTTTAACATAGCCATTCATCTATATATACTGCACGTTTTACAATGACGCAGGCCGTGGGTGCACATAACACGACCTCTTTGTGTCTGTCTGTCTGTCTCTCTCTCTCTCTGCCTCTATTTCTCTATCTCGCTCTCTCTCTCAATCTCTGTTTGACATAGCTATTCATCTATATGTACTGTATGTTCCACAATGACGCAGGAGATGATTTTATCAAGCTTTGGCTTACCGTCAGATCCTGCACCATGTGTTTGTACTTCCTATTACTGTTACTTTCTTGTCAAATAAACAATTGTTTAAACCAAATATCGAAAAGATAATTTAGCTTAGGAGGGAGAAGATCAAGGTTATTAGAGTAAAACAACACACGTTTTTCAATGATCTTAAAAATCTTTAATTTCCAAATATTTAAAGCATTAGACTCAACATGCTCTCGTTTACACCAACGCGTACAAAAATCATTTAAAACACTAGCAATTGTTTCCCGCCATTTATTGAAGTCAATGTGGACAGGAAATCTATATTTAGGTCCTTTTAAAATAAATGAACGGATTCGTGAATCAGCTATTATTCAAATTACCAGTAACAAAGTCTTCGCATGGTACCACGGGTAGCTAAGGATCAAAAGCGTTTTGGGGTGGATATTGAAGTCTCTGATCGCACGGATGCGCAGATTGATCTGCGTCTTTGCTACGCGCAAATACAGTCTTGTGCTACGCTCCGGCTCATTTTATGTCTAGTTTACGAGGGTCATTCAATATATAGTGACATTTACTAAATGTCTATAACAATATGATGTCAATCATGCTGAAACTTTGCTTGCTAACATATTTATCTAATGCCGAGTCAAATAGTTATTTATTTTGACGTAATGATATGACGTCATTATATTGCGACGTCAAATAACATCACTCAAAGCGTCATGGCCGTGTTCACGTCGCAAGATCAGCGCAGCTACATAAAAAATGATATTTAACGAAAAAGGAGCGCGAAAGAAATATTAAGGTACTACGGGAAGCATGCGGGGCAAGCGCTCTTTCGTATAGCAACCAGATGGGTAAATGAATTTAAGTTTGGACGAGAGACCGTGAAATATCACCACCTTGCAGGCAGAACTGCAAGTGTAACCACTGTTTTCAACATAGAGCCAGAGCGGAAGAGACAATCTGCTGAATGGCATACTCCAAGCTCATCGGGGTCTGCAGAGTCTCGGCGAGTGCGGTCAACACTGAAGATGCTTATGATCTTTGCGTACGATATTCGGGGTGTTCTCACTACGCATAAAGTTCCTGCTGGCTAAACAATAAATGGTGAATACTACAATTTAGTAGTATATTCAAAAGTATCTCAGACCAGCGATTCGAAAGACGCTACCTAAGCTTTTGGCAGACGGATTGATCATTTTACGTGACAACGATACGCCACATGAAACGGATGGACTGAAGTCAATAATCAACTGGTAAAACTGGGAAATTTTGGTCCATCCTCCATATTCCCCGGACATAAGTCCATGTAACTATGAGCTTTTCCTCAAGCTGAAAGAAAAGAGGAGATGAATTCGTTAAAGTAAATTAGAGGACCTTGAAGCCGACGGGCAACGCAAGTTCTGGTGAACTTCTAAGAGCGCGGTTACTTACATGTAGCAACGGGTATAGAACACCTGCCGAAACAATGGACATCGGTCACGAATCACTAGGGATATTACTTCGAGGTATTTTGATAAGGTAAGCTGATTTAATGGCACTTTCTGCAAGTTATCTAGTGTGCCACTATATATTGAATGACGTTCGTAATAAACCATGTGTAAATTTCTATTTTTGAACGGATACGTGCACCCAGTGAAGATTCAGATTAGTCTGCGCATTCGTGCATTCTAATCAGTAAGGACAGATATCAAGGATTATATTTGATAAAAGTTTGACTCTGATTACATAATAATAGCCAAGACTGTTTGAGTTTATGTAAAAATATATTTTATTTAATTGCAGACTAAATTTAAATTTGTCAGAGGCATTTCTAATGCGATAGTGTTGAAAAATCAGACCTGGTATTTGTTTTCTTTTTGATTATATTTCACCAAAATGAGGGTCAAATGGCAGAAAAAGGCCAAAAACATGCTGACCTACGCTTTCTTTTTGTGATGAATTTAGTAAAAAAATAGAGACCAAAAGTAGACGTCAGAGAATATCGTGAGGGTCGAAATTTAGCCAAATGCTATAATGGAAACCGATGGAAAAGAAATTACTGTCCTTCGACATCATTTGGAGAGACGCTTTTTTATGCTTGGCGTTTTATTTTAAATGAAAATATAAAATATTGTTCTGATTGCCCATAACTTACCGGTGTTAGTCTTACTCTTTGGTGCTTTGTGGTTTATTCTACTAGGCGATTTGTTGTATGTACCCTAATATTTCTAAGCGCAATGCCAAGAGTTGCACCTGCTGCAATCATTTAATTTGTCGGTCAACTATAATTTCCTCAGTTAATCATAGACAATTTTCAGTTGTAAACTACTCTGATTTAGACAAAAAATCAGAGGACGTTATATATGCTCTCACTTGCAGCGAAAGAGGCTGAGGAATGCAGTATGTTGGACAGACCAAACGGGCTCTTAAAAACAGGGTTTAAGGAACATTTGCTTAAAATCAAAAAAGCAAAGAAAATTGATACGTTTCATTATCATTTCCGGAGTACTGGTCATTCATGATCATCTAGTAAAGTTTTGATTCAACCTGTTGAAAAAATTATACACAAGTCCAATTCTACCGAAAGATTCAAAAATATTTTAAGACATGAACTTGAACTTAAATGGATTAAACGTTTACAAACCCCTTTTCCACTTGGATTAAATGATAATATTTACCATGAAGGAAATATTTCTAAAATGCCGGATTTCGATGCTTTTTCCCTTTTAGATATTAAAAAACGTAATAAACGATCCCATGGTAAGGGCAAAAATGGCAATTTTAAACGAAAACATAAAACTGTTTTATCTCTTCTTGATTTAAACATTCTCTTAAATTCTGGACGTCATCAAATGCTTTCTAAACTAGCTTCACTATCTGTTTCTTCATTACGTAAGTTAGATGATGAGGCGAATAAATTTTATGATAGAAAACATGATTTGTATGAAGCAGCTCTCCTTAATAGATGTTATACTCAACATGCTCTTCGTCCTTACATTGATTCTGAAATTAACCATATTAGACACGTCATCAAAATTCCATTCATTAATAAAGGTATTGAATTCATAGATTTACCTAGCATATTTCAAGATAATAATATATAATATTATATCAGCTATACCTTCATATTTCGAAAAAACGGAATCTCCTATTATTTGTTATAAATATAACAAACCTATCCGTAATACTATACTTAATTTCAATAAATTAGTTTCTGATCTTGATATTGAAACTAGTTCCCCTGATTCTTGAGATTGTAAAGATTCTAAATTTTGTTATCAACCACCGGGTCATATTGTCACTGGTAACTTGAAGATTATAACTGATTCATGAATCCGTTCAGTTATTTCAAAAGGACCTAAATATAGATTCCCAGCCCACATTGATTTCATAAATTTCGGGAAACAATTGCCAGTGCTTTAAATGATTATTGTACGCGTTGGTGTAAACGAGAGCATGTTGAGTCTAATGCTTTAAATAATTGGAAATTGAAGATTTTTAAGATCATTGATGAACGTGTGTTATTTTACTCTAATAACCTTGATCTTCTCCCTCCTAAGCCTAAATTATCTTTTCGCTATTTGAAACAAGGTATCCAAGAATTTCATAAGAAGTATATTTTGGCTCCAGCTGATAAAGCTGCTAATAATGTTGTTGTTGTGTGACGACTTTATTACATCAATATTCTAATACAAGAACTTGGTAGTATCAAAACATATCAACGGATTTCTACTGACGAGAGATCTATTGTCAATACCCATTCTATCGATATTACTGCTAAGGTTGCAGTGAGTATTAAATATAAGCAAGACAGACTTCCTACGTTATATTGGTTACCGAAACTTCATAAACGAGCTTATAAAGCACGTTTCATTGCTAATTCTTGTTCATGTACGACTACCGTTTTGTCCAAACTGCTAACTTCATGCCTTACTGCTGTTAAAAAACATTGGATTAGACACTATGATACTGTTTACGAAAAGGACGGAATTAACTGTTTGTGGTCAATTAAAATTTCTAATGAGGTTCTCAATAGATTTAAATCTAAAAACTTTCAGGCTTCTAAATTGTCTACATATGATTTTTCTACACTGTATACTACGTTACCTCATCATCTTATAAAAGATAAACTTATTGATTTATTTAACCGAACGTTTATTCAGGAGAATACCCAATATTTGGCTTGCAAAGAAGAATGTGCTTTTTTCACTTCTGATGTATATAATAATCTCAATTTATGGTCGTGTCAAAAAGTCTGTGATGCTCTTGTTTATCTTTTGGATAATATTTTTATTAGATTTGGAACTAAACTTTATAGGCAAACTATTGGTATTCCGATGGGAACTAATTGTGATCCTCTTGTTGCAGATTTGTTTCTTTTTTGTTATGAGAGATTTCATGAAGTGTCTCTCACATGAAAATCAGGCTGACATTATTGAGGCTTTCAATTCAACTTCAAGATACCTTGATGATTTTTTAAATACTGACAATGATTACTTTGACCAAATGGTGGACCGGATATACCCAACAGAATTCCAATTAAATAGAGCAAATTCTTCCGATACCGAGGCACCTTTTTTGGATTTGAATCTATGTATATCTATTGGTACAGTTTCCACCAAAATTTATGATAAACGGGACGATTTTGATTTTGATATAGTCAATTTCCCTTTTCTGGATGGCGATGTCCCCCGGCGTACCTCATATGGGGTATACATATCTCAACTTATTAGATTCGTCAGAGCTTCTTCAAATCTTAATGACTTTAACTGCCGTAATAAAGCCCTTACTGCCAAACTTCTTAGGCAGGGCTATCGTTATTTTAAACTTCGTAAGGCGTTTTCGAAATTTTATCGCAGACACAGTGCCTTGGTAGAAAAATATAGCGTCAGTCTGAAAACACTTCTGCAACAAGGTATATCGGAACCAGACTTTTACGGTGACTTAGTGTACAGATTTAGAAAAATTGTAGGTAAATCTAACTTTTCGGAGCAATTCAGAAAACTTATTAACCGTTATAAAAGAATTGGCTATAGCCTGGATATTATGCGGCAGACTGCATGCCTAGTTGTCAACCCAATCATTGTTGATGGCTATGCTTCACTCTTTAATTACATGACGGCGGTTCGGGCCTCAGATTCAATGACAGCCTCTTCGTAAAACTTTAACCAGTGGGTTGGGGCTTGACGATATGTCTTTGGCTTGGCCCGCCGTGGTTCAACTATTGGTTTTCATTTCGCTTTAATGCATTGACTGAGTTGGGAGCCTTTATGCGAACCAAATTTTTATGTATTTCTGTATTAAGAGTAGCATCGAGACCCAGGGTGAAGTTAGCTAGCTGTAAAAAAGCTTTAACCCCCCCCCCCCCACCCCGGTAGTTTACTCTACTGACCGTTCTAAGGCGGTGGTCCCGGTGTTAGTCTTACTCTTTGTTGCTTTGTGGTTTATTCTACGAGGCGATTTTTTGTATGTCTTTCCATGTGTCATTTTGTTCTTGTGTTTTTCAGTCCTTTTAATATTGCGATTACCTCGCTTGGGGAAGAGAGAGCTAATCTTAGTGCTTTTCGTACGTTTGTTCGGTTTGTGCTTGTTTGGATTTGTCGGTTTCCTCTTCCTCTTGGGATCTGGGAAGGGCTGCGGTTTGTGATTGTGGCACTCCCTGGACTTTTCTCTTGCCTTTTTACCTTGTGCCATTTTGTTCTTGTGTTTTTCAGTCATTTTAGCATTGCGATTACCTCGCTTGGGGAAGAGAGAGCTAATCTTAGTGCTTTTTATACGTTTGATCGATTTGTGCTTGTTTGGATTTGTCGGTTTCCTCTTCCTCTTGGTGTCTGGGAACTGTTGCGGTTTGTAGGTAAATCTAACGTACTCCTTGCATTGATTTGCATTTACTCCTTGATTGCTTGTTTGTATTTGTCGGTTTCCTCTTCCTCTTGGGATCTGGGAAGGGCTGCGGTTTGTAATTGTGGCACTCCCTGGACTTTTCTCTTGCCTTTTTTTACCTTGTGCCATTTTGTTCTTGTGTTTTTCAGTCATTTTGCATTGCGATTACCTCGCTTGGGGAAGAGAGAGCTAAACTTAGTGCTTTTCATACGTTTGATCGATTTGTGCTTGTTTGGATTTGTCGGTTTCCTCTTCCTCTTGGGGTCTGGGAAGGGCTACGGTATGTGATTATGGCGCTCCCTGGCCTTTTCTCTTGCCTTTTTTTACCTTGTGCTATTTTGTTCTTGTGTTTTCCAGTCATTTTAGCATTGCGATTACCTCGCTTGAGGAAGAGAGAGCTAATCTTAGTGCTTTTCATACGTTCGATCGATTTGTGCTTGTTTGGATTTGTCGGTTTCCTCTTCCTCTTGGAATCTGGGAAGGGCTGCGGTTTGTGATTGTGGCACTCCCTGGCCTTTTCTCTTGCCTTTTTTTTTTACCTTGTGCCATTTTGTTCTTTTGTTTTCCAGTCATTTTAGCATTGCGATTACCTCGCTTGAGGAAGAGAGAGCTAATCTTAGTGCTTTTCATACGTTTGATCGATTTGTGCTTGTTTGGATTTGTCGGTTTCCTCTTCCTCTTGGAATCTGGGAAGGGCTGCGGTTTGTGATTGTGGCACTCCCTGGACTTTTCTCTTACTTTTTTTTGTAATTGTGGCACTCCCTGGACTTTTCTCTTACCTTTTTTACAGAACCCATTTGACTTTTCTGTTTCTGTGTTTTGTTATCAAATATTTACCTTAAAATTAAATCTATGGCGAATAAATGGTCTGAATATGCAATTTCTATAGTAAAGTAATATTTTGGAATTTTTATTACAGACAATAGGTTTTAATTTTCTTTGGTGATGGACATATATATCGTGACAATATTTCAGAAATTTTGAACAGGAGGAACGTGTTGAGAACCTGCCTCAAATTTACCTACCTACTGATTTCTACATAATTTGCAGCCAATTTGACTATGGGGAAAATAAGAATATTCGATTTTTGAAACCAATGGCTACATTTTTTTTTGTATATATAGTTACTAAAAATGGTTTTACATTAATTCATAACACATGTTTGTAAATTTACTTCTTCTATGTAAAGCATCAGGCAAAAAAAAAACAAAAAAAAACGACTTTCCGAAATGTGTTGAAAAGAGGGTAGATGTAACTTTTTTCTCTGAATTTACTGAGGCGGTATCGAAGTGAAGTAAACCGTTTATTACTGTTGAAAAAATATTTAGTAGTAAACAGTTATTAATCAATAAGTGTAAGAGTACAAAACCAAAGAAATAATATTCGAAATGTGATTCGTTGTACCGTCATAAGTAAACTTCTATAATTTCAACTCAACGCGCAAGCAATTATTATTATTAGCGCAATTTGACTGGTCTAAAGCAACTTGAAAAAAAAGGTAAGAGAAAAGTCCAGGGCACACTCACAAACCACAGCCCTTCCAAGACCCCAAGAGGAAGAGGAAACCGACAAATCCAAACAAGCACAAATCGAACAAACGTACGAAAAGCACTAAAATTAGCTCTCTCTCTTCCCCAAGCGAGGTACTCGCAATACTAAAAGGACTGAAAAACACAAGAACAAAACATGGAAAGACATACAACAAATCGCCTCGTAGAATAAACCACAAAGCAACAAAGAGTAAGACTAACACCGGGACCACCGCCTTCACCCTGGGTCCCGATGCTACTCTTAATACAGAAACACATAAGAATTCGGTTCGCATAAAGGCTCCCAACTCAGTCAATGCATCAAAGCGAAAACACAAAAATCAAATTAATCACTATAATAAACAAAGACGAGTACTCATGGCTAATTCTACTGTATGCCAGATTTTATACTTCGATTAATCCGATGAGCAGGAATCCCGGAACTGTTTTCTTCGCACATTTCTAAAATGATCTCTTTTACCCATATGTTCGACGTAAATATGGCTCGCAAAATACCCCGAAATTACCCAAACTTGTTTCATAAATTTCATATTAAATGACCACTCATGCAAGATCCTCTATTTATTACGAAATTGAACTCAACTCATCGATAAATTGCTGACGTCTACTTCCTCTTTCTGTCTCAGAAGGTTGTGGCCCGCAGTCTTACGAGGGCTTACTTAAATTGTTACATACATTTTCATGTTTTTTTTTCTAAGATAGTGGTTATACTCGGCCCTCCGTGGTTCAACTAGTGATTTTCTTTATCTCTTGCTGCGAGTGTCTTAGGTGATTGCCAAGATCCTTCAGCTTTGTTTCAACACAGTGACTAATTTAATTTAAATGTAAAGTACAAGATGTTTGAGGAACACTTTATTTGTTAATGAAGCCAAAAGTAACTTTCTTTTACTAACAAAAAGGATTTGTCCTTGTTGCATTTATTCGCCAGATGATCTCATATGGGTAATGGTTCGTTCTTGGGCTCACTTCATTCAGTTCTTTCATCTAAATAATAAATAAAATAACTAGTGATGATAAATTAATCGGGACCACTCTCTGGGCAGATTCAACAGGCGTTAATGGTTTTTTTTTTTAATTATTTTTCCCAGAAAATAGACTTACACATTTCATGCAAACTATCCCCTTAGAAGACTATTTGCATGAAATATCAAAACCTTTTTGCTGGTAAAATATAAAACAATATATATTTCAAAATGCCATCTGCTGTAATTTTATCCAGAAAGCTAAGCGTTAACTAAAATATAATATCTAAAATATAATATCAAGAAAAGCTGATGGGCAGCAGTTAGATTTTGTTGTTTTATTCTAACTTCCCATCAACAATATTGCAACCATTGCAATCATTTCAGGACGACGATAAATCGTGGACACGATAGAGGCTCTCTCGAAGGGAATGCCGCAAATCAAAAGAAGAATTCTCGAATTCGGGATAGCTAGATCAGCTAATGAATTAGGATATTTATGTATCTAGTAATACATATTATGAAATAAACACATATATTGACCAATAAAAGAAACATAAGTAATATGTTATATACCGTAATTACCTTAACTATCACGACATTATAAACCCGAGCTCTACATGTAAATAGTTGTCCTATTATAAATGCTTCTTAGTGCTTCAGTTTAGTACAGCTGTCAACCTTTATCACTCTCTGGGTTAAATCAGCAGACGACAAATTGACTATATTTTTCTTATTTTTCCCAGAAACCAGGATTTGACATTTCATGCAAATGGTCTCATTTCAAATCCTATTTTCTGGGACAAATAAGAAAATATTTTATATGTCGTCTGTTGAAAATTCAATCCAGGGCCCAGTTGTTCAAAGCTAACGACATCGTTAGTTAAAGATTTGTTAAAATTTACATCGAGTGATAAGCAAATATGCTGAAAGTTTTTGCTGAAAAAATGTGAGTAGCTTTTGCAAAGCTACTCACATTTTTTCAGCAAAAAAAAAAATATCAGGATATTGTATATTGAATCCGCTAAAACAGTTAACAAAATGATTCTTAACGAGCTCGTTAAGCTGACGAGGCTTTGAACAACTGGTCCCTGAGAGCTAAGCGTTAACCGTTCCAAGGCCGTTCCTCTGTTGGGGTTCTTCTATGTTTGTGCGTCTGTAGTTTCATGTGGCGTTTTGTTGCCCTTATTTGTTCCTCATCTCTCATCCCTTTGGTTCCTTGGGAGGTCCGTGATTCGTGATTGTGGCATTTTCTGTGTATACTAGGGATGTTCGAAATGAATTGCTTATTTCTATCTGGAGACTTCAAATTTCAAGTTAGCCGAAAAGTACTCATTTCATGCCCTCGAAGTACTCCCCGTGGCTAGAAATGCAAAGTTTCAGCCGATGTATCCACTTCTTGAAGGCGTCACGGTACGCTGATTTGGGCACAGTAATAAGGTACTGATGAATGGCAGATCCAAGTGCTTGTCGGGACTGGTATTTCCGCCCAGCAAGGAATGCTTTCAATTTCGGAAACAAAAGAAATCACATGGGGCAAGGTCTGGGGAATACGGCGGGGGGGGGGGGGTGTGAGGGGGTGAGGCTAAACAGTTACTTTTTCTTTCTTCAAAAACGTCGTAACTATTGCGGAGGTATGAGCTGGGGCATTGTCATGTAGAAGACGGACATGTTTAAAACCAGTGGCAGGGCGTCGTTTCTGATAATACTTTTTCAGTTTCTTCAGTACCACGTCTTTGTAGTACTTTCCGGTGATGCTTTTGCCTTTTTTCACTGGCACTTTTATTGCGACTCCTTTACCAGAGAAGAAGATTGCATACAAAACCTTCTTTGTACTCAAAGAACGTTTGGCAATTATTGGGCGTTTGCTGTGTTTAGTGGCCCAGATCTTATTGCTAACCTTCCTGATGGGCTCAAAATAATGGACCCAGGTCTCATCACCTGTGACGACATTGGCAAACTGCTTTTTGTCAGATTTTGGAAACATTTGAAGCAGCTTTTTGGCCACTTTAACCCGTTGCCTCTTTTGCTCGCCAGTCAACAGATGTGGCACCCATCTAGCAGAAATCTTTCTGACTTTCAAATGCTTCTTCAAAATAAGGTGAACCGTTGATAGTGATATGCCTACCTTTCGTGCAATATCACGAACTGTAAATCTGGCATCTCCTTCAATGATTTCCTTTATTTTGGAAACGAGTACTTTACGAGATGCAGATTTTGGCCTACCTGATTTCGGTGCATTTTTTATGGACTCTACACCAGACTCAAATTTCTTTTTCCACCGCCGAACTGTGTCATAAGACACACAAGAAGGTCCAAAAGCAGTAGAAATTTCAGTCATCAGCTTCTTCAAAATATAACCAAGTTTTGAGCGAGCTTTGATGTAAGCCCGTATTTCATCTTTTTTGTTGACGCTTCTACCAACCATTTTTACTGCAGTGGTCAATGACTGCGTGTATTCAAATGGCAAATTTTATTCCCCTAATGCACTCCATTCGACGAGGATACTTATTAATAAAACTTAATGAACAAGGAACATCGTATGAAATTCTGAAATTTCAATTTATATTTGATCTGAGCACTTGGACAGTCAACTGAATCAATGTAATACTTCATGCAAACAACTATTCTGAACAGCATCGATTGCATTTGCACACAAATCATGTTAAGTATTTTATACCATATGTAACTTCAATCCATCAGCTTGCAAAATTTAAAAAATTAATAGGTGTTAACTGTCGAACTGTCCAAAGCTGAATGACTTTAATCACGATTTTCACGTGCAGGCAAAACGAAATAGCGCCACCTAGCGCTCATTTCGTTTAACAAAGGGAAATTAATTTTCTTCTAATTCGTATACTCAAACGAAGAAAATTACATTTCCCCTAATGCACTCCATTCGACGAGGATACTTATTAATAAAACTTAATGAACAAGGAACATCGTATGAAATTCTGAAATTTCAATTTATATTTGATCTGAGCACTTGGACAGTCAACTGAACTTAAAGAACGGGAAATATTCGATTTTTATTTATTTACTATTATTTAATGCTGATGGATTAAAATTCAAAATATGAAAACAATCCATTATTACCATTTACATGTAGGTATGCTTTTATCTATGCCTTTCATATGAATTTTCGCAAAATAATATCAGAAAATTAAACCAACTTTTCTGAATTTGAGTTACTCAAACTTTCATAATAAACTTACAAAAAAAAGCTATGCCTAAAGGCCTAAGCTCAATGAAACTGACAACCTTTCATCAATACTATCCTTAATATATCCATCTTTTGCATTTTCACTGACCCAACGCCCGTGTCTTTTAAACATTCTATCTTTTACACCATTATTGGCAGCAGCTGATGCCCCGCCTGATCTCAATGAATGCAGACAGTATTTTTTAACGTCACTCACATGAGGATTTAACGCTTCTATGAATAACTCCCTGAGATTAGAATATGACATTTTTCTGTTTGTTTTACGTACTCGGTAGCCATTCTTCGTTAAACATATATTACAAAACAAATAATCGTCATTAACTAAATTTCCCCATTTTATTAACTTTTTAACGTTTTCAACTGGACATAATTTTGTCCCCGTTTTCGCTATCATGACCCATGCACCATCTCTATATTTGTCCGTTTTGCTGCATTCTATGAATATGGCCATGTAAGACACATTAAATACTATGTCAGAAATACGGATATTTAATAATTCAGAACTTCTCAAAAATCCTGAGAAGGCAACTAAACAGGCACAAATCATTCTTTGGTTTTTCAGATTGTTTTCAGAATACATACGTTCGTATAAATTTGTCAGAATTTGAACTGTTATAGGCTCTTTCTTGACTGTATGTTTTGATAAAACGCGTTTTGCAGCCTCAAGAACATTGACAACCAATTTAGAATTTGTAGGCGACTCAAGACCATATATATCATGAAACCATTTAATGGCATAAAAGGCAGCAATAACTGGACTAAACGAATTAACCGTTTGGATCAATGAGGCTAAATAAATTGCAACCGGAAAAGCCTTAGCTGGCAAAATGTCCCTACTCCTCAACCCATTGGATAAAGCCCATTTATGGAAACGAACAAACGCACTAGAATATTTCTTGTCTGTACTGATCGCCCGAGACTTCCGTAACAAATCTGGGAGTAGGTTCACTCTGTCTGCCAAAACTTCTGGCAGCTCTTGAATATCATCAGTGTGAGCCTGAAAAAAATATATGTATACAAAAGAAAAATAAATTAATATTTAGATAAATGTATTTGCTATTATTATTATTTACTTGATGTGTTTTGTGTTTTAATATGTTAACAATTTTTCAGTCAAATCATAACCATGGAATAACAATAATGAAAAGCTCTGTCCTAACAGGAGTTTAACCTGTAATTGAATAATTTCTCCACAAGTGCAGTTCAAAATAACATTTTTTTTTTTTTTTTTTTTTTTTTTTATCACTGATCTAATCAATTCTCATGATATTGCTAGTAATATATGAATAAATTCAGAAATATATACTACATATCGTATATATGCAATGCAATTCATATTTCAGAGCTATAATAGTTCATTATTTCTCAATCAAGAAACACCTTGACATACTGAAAAAACAACTTTTACCTGTGCATATATGTTCTGAACTAAAACTTAAGAATGCGATTCCGCATCCACACTCTTCGATATTGCGATTCCGCATACAAGCATGAAAATTTTCATTGCACTACTGCTATGCTTCATGTTTCTTCTTTTCTTTTTTTTTTTTTTTTTTTTTTTTTTGCAAGGGAAGCAATCCAACATCAACTATGAAATAATTACACGTCTTAATTACCTTACCTAAAATCTATCCTCAAGGCTATCATTCGAAAATGCAAATCTGTATTTCCAAAAATGCCTTTTCCGTTTTTGCATTTTATATAATATTGCTTTTCAGTTGGCAAGTCAATCCAGTCAACAATTTCCTTTCTAAACCTGCCACTAGGACACAGAAATGGCCAGAAAACTGCTGATTTCCAACATGGAATAATCAGCACTCCATAGGCCTTATCAGTAACCATTTTCTTAATAACCCTATATATGACTGCAATAGGGGGCACAAATAAGCCATATTGTCCTCCCCATGATTCTGCAAATGCGTCAATGCCAAAACAAGAAGGATTCCAAAATCTGGAATAAAATTTTGGCAATTTTGCATTATAATCTGAAGCAAACCAATCAACTTGAAATTGTCCGAATCTACGCTGTAACAAGACCAAAATAGCAAATGAAATTCCCCAGTCATCAAAATCAACAATTTTTGATAAGTAGTCAGCTTTTTCATTCTCAGTTCTTGGAATCCATTCCATTTCAAGATAGATAGATTTGGACATGCATAATTTGAAAATACCAAAAGCAATATCTTGAAGATCCCTTTTCATGGATCCTTTACTAGATATGGCCTTGACCCCTTGATTGTCAGTAAACCACTTGACTCGTTGGTTTGCCAAAACATGCCTTAGAGACAACAAAATGCGATACACAGCTACTAATTCTCTCCATGTGGAAGACTTTAAAGATTCTTCTTCTGACCATATACCATGAGAAATGCCATTTATGGTACTCACTTCGTAACCAGCATAGCCAGATGCACTAGCATCAGAATATATTATTCTCGTACATTTGTGGGATTCATAAATATCTTTAGTATTCAAAACTTGTAAGTTTCTATCCCAAAATAAGAGTTGCTGACGACTTTCGTCACACAAATATATATAGGAGTCCCAGTATTTTGCATTAAGAATATCAGCACTTAAATATTTTGTCATAATTTGAGAAATGTGACCCAGAACAACGGACATAGATATAAGTTGGCCAACTACACTAGCAACCTTCCTGACTGAAACTTTTCTGTGTCCTTTAAAGGACAACAGCAAATCAGATATTGATTCTTTAGCCTTCAGAATCCTGCGATCTGGAATATAAATAGTACCCTGTATTGCATCCAGAACAACCCCTAGAAATTCTAAAATCTGTACTGGCACCCATATAGACTTTGTGGCATTTGGTACAAAACCTGACTTTAAAATATCATTTTTAATATCTTGACCGATAGTTTTTGTTTTCTCGTATTCTTGAGCACAAGCAAATCCGTCATCTAAAAACATTGAAACCAATTTTCCTTCGCCCCGCCATTTATTCACTAAAGGTCTGCAAAGCTTAGAAAAAATATGGCAGGCAGAAGACAATCCGAATGGGAGCACTAAAAATTTGTAATAAACATTAGTGCCATTCACATCAGTCCAGCAAAAACCTAAATAATCGGTATGTGGCTTGAAAATTTCAATAAAATGATACGCGCTGGTTAGGTCAAATTTGATCATATGAAATCCTTTCTCAAAAAAGGCCAGTGCAACTTTTATGTCTTCATATTTAATAGACTGTTTCCATAAATGTTTATTTACCAGTCGAAGATCAAGAATTAATCTTTTCTTACCAGAATTTTGAATTGAAACCGTTAATGGGTTAACAATATATGGAGGGTTAATACATTTTTCTATTAATGCTCTATCCAACAAATCTTGGATTGCTTCTGAGACAAATATCGATTCATTTAAAGCAGATCGATTGTTTTTACAAAATGACCTGCATGGATTTGAAAACAAAGGGATTTTGTAACCATTTTCTATAACATCAAGAATAAATGCGCTGGCTCCAATGTTGCGCCAAAAAGATAAATGTTTCTTGAGTCTACCCTTTACTAAGATATTTTTCTGCCCTTGTTCATACTCATAAAATTCGTGAGTAAAACGTGTATAATCATACTCATCTTTCATAAAATCATCGTTAACTGGCTCATTGCTCAGTTGATGACTGGTACCCTGCTCACTTTCTGGTGCCTGTCGATTGATCCCCGGCTTGTGCTGTTGTTGATCGTATGTTGGGGCAATTTCTGCGGAGGTGGTTGAACTCGCCGCAAGCAAAGCATGGTCCTGGAGAGACAGAGGGCCCGGGCATGACGAAACCTGTTCCGACTGCTGTACCGTATGCTGGAACATATTGGGGGCGAAAAAGCCGACCCCGACTTGCAGGCTGGAAGCCAAACTGATGAGGCGGAGCCGCCGCTGAAGTACCCCAAAACCGAGTCCCGGTAACACCAGCGCCGTAATCACGACCGCGAGCGCTCCTACCACGAGAACTAGACCTTTTACGTTTAAGCGCTCTACCTTCTGCCTTGTGTATTTTGCTTTCATCTTCGCTGTCGCTTGCAACCGGATTCGATTCGTATTGTCGTACGGTTTCCCAACCGCCACTAGAAGAATCGGCAATACGTATGAGCTTATTACGCTTATGAAGCTTCTCAGCCAGGTCATCTAACTGTTCTTTACAATAATCAGTTTTACCATTATCAATGGCCCAGATAGACTGTTTTACAATGTCCTCTAAATCACTGTTGAAATCAAACTGTATTTTATTCCCTTGAAAACGCCACACTAAATCCTTCTCAGACTTCAGTTTTTTAACTTCAGAAGCAACACTAACGTTTGTGCCGTGAACCTCCTGTTTTAAACAATTCAGTTCTGACAAAATTACCTTTAACTGAGAGCTTATATCAGTACTAGTGGATTGTGAATTAATGTCAAGTTGTCCACTGTTATTACTGTGTTCTTCCATAACAAAGAAAGCACGCTAGCGCCCAAATACAAAGTTAAATAAGCAATAAAAATTAATAGGTGTTAACTGTCGAACTGTCCAAAGCTGAATGACTTTAATCACGATTTTCACGTGCAGGCAAAACGAAATAGCGCCACCTAGCGCTCATTTCGTTTAACAAAGGGAAATTAATTTTCTTCTAATTCGTATACTCAAACGAAGAAAATTACATTGTCTTACACTTAGTCTAACAGGTATGTATTGGTTTTTATCGTGCCCCACGTGGATATCGAGCTGGAGGACAATAAGCAATTCATTTCGAACATCCCTCGTATTCACATATTTTTGTGCGGATGCTTTAATCTGATCTTTACTTTAGCGTACTTTTGGTCCGGTCTTTATAGACCCCTGAGCTCATTTGGCTGCAATTTACTTGATATCACTGAAAGAGTGCTAAAAGTAAAAGCTGAAAAAAACCCCAAAATAATCCCCGTGATGTAATAATAACGAGAAAATTCTAACAATTTCACGGCGATTCGAAGATTACGTAATAAATCGAGATCTGCTCTACGAAGGGAATCAACAAATGACACGATGAAAAGCGCATAATATATTCATTGTTCTTTGCTATACCAGCCTCCATTTACTGCCCTATAAAGTAAATTACTTTCACATAAATTAATATGTAAAAGTTTCAATAGTTTCAGAACTAATATGTACCTCTTGTTCGGACAATTCCCAATCTTTCCCAGCTCCCATATTATCGTCAAGTTGCGTTATGGATGTGGCCCCAATAATGACAGAAGAAACGATATCTTTTTGTATCAACCAGCGTATCGCTACCTGAGGGACACTTTTACCTGAAATAATTAAATCCTATATAAACTTACTTGTACTTTTTCATTTACAGCAAATGAGTTGGGTCACGAATTCTCACAGTATCGTTTACGATCGTTCCATGGCATATTCCATTATCATATGCAACATGACTGAACACGGGAAAAACAATCATCTTATGCCTTATTTGTCCAATATAGCTTCAAAAAATAAATAATAGTTACTAATAGTAATATTAAGGAATTACGTAATTTATATTGTTTAAGTAAAGCAAATAGGAAGTCACAAAAGTTGTCTCCCTTGGCGGAAGTGGCGGAAAATTTACCAAGTGTTCCAGATATCCCTTAACATGTAAAAATGGATTAGCGCATAAAAAAACCAATGAAGGGTCACGTTATTCTCCGGGACAAAATGTAGTCATGGCCTTTATTTTGGTCTTAAGTGGGTACACCTTCAAGGGAGGCAATTCGGTCTAAATTGTTTTGAGAAACGACATGAAATGACAAATGCTATTTTCTGGCCTAAAATAGCGAAACGTTTTTCTAATATAATTTGCGAATATTTCAATATTAAGAGTTCAAAATAGTGAACATCTGTAATTTTAGAAGTTTGGCATGCATCAATGAATCATCAGAACATCACTTATTTAATAGTTATAATCTCTTATCAATGGTCCTTTACAACTAAACAATTACATTTCAAACTTTCACCAGAATATTATTTTTGTGTCTGTTCTATGAAGTATTAACTATTATTGTTAATTTACCTATGTCTCACAGCGTAATACTGATTTACTCAAAGAAATGTTAAATCGTCATATTACCGTTGTTCTTGGCGATTCTTTCTAAAGTTGACATCAGATTCCAGTAGATCTCATCATTCACGTAACTATTCCAAGAAGGCGCTGCTTGCGTTGCTGCAACTTTGGTGGACAGAACGTGTCCTAGTCTACTTTTTGTCTCTTCTGGTTTCGAATCCCTTTTAAATTTCCCTGTCAGAAGCCCACTTGAGATAATACAAAATAACATTTTAAGCCCTGTTAGAATAATTACTCGGAGCATGGTAAAGCAATGGTTAGGGTACTGATCTCTGGTGCTAGATGGAAGGGGACATGGAGGCAACTAACGTATGTGACTTAAATTAGACGCGTCCCCTAATTTAAATGTGGGTTGTGTATATGCTAAAAAGAAAGACAAGTCCAGCAGTGAAACTACATTGAAGTATTGCAAATACTAACAGTTACTAAAAATTTAAGATTTTTGCTCATTTGCATCTCATAAATATTCATGAGGAACCAATGACGTCATTGATTCTTATTACTGATTTAAAAAGACAGGTTTTAAAAACTTTAATTTGGAAACATTCAGGTAATGCAGAGAGAAACAGAAACAGATCTCCTCCATATTTATATGTATGGCTGCAATGCTTATTCCTTTTCATAATCAGTTTGATGTTTGAATGAAATTTGGCGTTAAAATAGATTTAAGTAAAGTTTTAAAATTAATTATAATTATATTTTTCTGAAGATATTTTATTGAAATTTTATATAGTAATCTTTCAGAATGTAATTTTCAGCAATTTATTTATTCTTGGTAAGACTTTCTTTTTCTAACATAAAGGTCTGTATCTTGCACTTTTAAAACTTAGAAAAAAAGGGTTTCCTTAAAATAAAAAAAGTCCTAGCTTGAAATATAAAGTCTAAATATGCAAGAGTGATAGCATATTTACTATTTTAGCAGTCAGGAATAAAATTATGACGACTTAAATAAAATTTAAATTTCAAAGTAAGATTTAAAAAAAAAGAACCAATGACATCACAGAATATTGTATTGAGGGATAGCATAGCTTTTACTAAACTATAAATAGCAACAAGTAATTACGACTTTGAACCAACAGAATGTTTTGAATGCCTGATTTAGCATTATTGACGTCACATGACAAATATATATTTAATTTAAGATATTCTAAAACTAGGGGATGCGTCACATTCAAGGGGAACGATTTACTTTCAAGGGAGACATCTCTGTCTAAATTGTTTTGTTTCCTTCTGAAAACCTACTCTAAAGGGAAAGAATTTGCTCCCTATAGGAACAAAATCTTTCCATTTAAAGCAGGTCCCTTTTTGAAAGAAGCTTGGTGCCCTGGAAAACATACAGGAAGTCACAAAAAATTGTCTACCTTGTAAATAATGGCAGAAAACCTACAAGAAGTATCCAGTCTCGTTAAATTTCGCCAGGCAGTATCAATATTGCTATGCAACTTCATTTTCAGAAGTTCCACAAGGCAATATTAATGTCGCTGTGCAGCTAAATTTTCATCGAGTTGTATCAATTTGATTATGTGGTGACCAAAGTTTCACCAGGCAATATCAAGGTCGCTGAGTAGCTAAATTTTCATTGGGCAATATCAATTTGATTATGTAGTGAATAAAGCTTCACCAGGCAATGTCAATGTCGCTGTATTAAACAAATCTTCAAGCAGTACCAATGTCGCTGTCACAGTTTTATTGGGCAATATAACGCCATTTTTGCACAGTCATCATGTAATTATCTTACATGCTATTATCACATAATCATTAATATGTTTGGTGTAATAACCTACTTTTGTATGTGTCATAATGTATTCCCCATACCTTGTTTACATTGTCAGTGGGTAAAGATAATAAGGCTTTTAGCCGGAAACAGCGTATTTTGAATGGAAAACAGTTATCGGCTGATAACCGGAATCAGTGTATTTTTGAACGGTCAGAGGTTATTAGCCCGTTCGCGACGTTATGGTGGCACTGTTTATAACATGACATAGACGGCGTAATGCCAAGTGCATTTGCGCTCGAATATCCATGTATTTGAACATATATTTGGGCTTCAGAAAAGTAAGAATTGAATTTGAACATGTGATAAAAATATTATGACATGTGGTTTGTTCTAAGGTGGTGGTACCGGTGTTAGTCTTACTCTTTGTTGGCTTGTGGTTTATTCTACGAGGCGATTTGTTTTATGTCTTACCTTGTGTCATTGTGTTCTTGTGTCTTTCAGTCCTTTTAGCATTGCGATTACCTCGCTTAGGGAAAAGAGAGCTAATCTTAGTGCTTTTCATACGTTTGTTCGATTTGTGCTTGTTTGGATGTGTCGGTTTCCTCTTCCTCTTGGGATCTGGGAAGGGCTGCGGTTTGTGATTGTGGTACTCCCTGTACTTTTTTCTTACCTTTTTTGGTTACTTCGCCCTTTGTATCAAACTGTGTAGGACCTCGACCATCATTTGCCTTCAGACTAAACCCCTCGGGCAGACAATTGGGTTTCTGGTTAACAAGTATAGTGATAAACAAAACACCATACCATAATCTCTAATTATTCGAATCGTGTTTTAAGAAATTTGTATCAGGCAATTATTAATGACATTCTTAAGACTAATATTGTACAGAAGGTTTGGCCATGAAATATTAAATGTCGGTGCAGACATGCATTGTTGACACGAACATATTGGCACTGTGTATTTAAGGGGAATTGATACCCTTTCAAAAGAGGTAACTGTGTCGAAATGATTGATCCCGACTGAAAAGTGGTCTACTCTAAAAAGAAAAAAAAAATGTTTCCATTAGGAGCAAGTTCTTTTCATTTAGCAAAAATTAACTTTTTCATCGGGGACTTTGTGATGAATACAAACGTTATCTACATTTTCTACATTGTTAAAATAGCAGAATAATTACAAGTTGTATCAAGTCTCCTTAAGTTTTGACCGAGATCCACACAATGCAACTGACACATTTTATTTTAATGTTACAATAAGTAAGTACCCTTTTAGGGGGCTCCACGGCAGAACTCCAATACCTTCGTTCTTACATACCATGAATTCCTCAAATTCTGGCTGCCGAACAAGAAGATTGTATTGTTGCTGAAAGAAAAATGAACAGAGTATCAAAGATTAGGTTTCTTAATTTTCCAACATTCGAAACTATATGCGTTGCCATCTTCCACGATTCGTTTCAGTAAAATTCTCATTAGTACATAATGGATTCTTCTATCTCACTCTGTGGATCCATTATCGATGAGCAAATGGCATCTACTGTGCTTTCGACATCCTCCAGAAAGTCATTTTTTATCCGGTGCTTCACACAGAAGAAGTGAGTTTGCAAACTTTTGTCATGGTTTAATGCAATACCATCTCTTGTAGCTACCTATGCACAATAAGTTTTATTCTAGTCATTGTTTTTTTTTTAAAAAACAATCAAATATTTTCACTTTTTCCATAGTTTGTTTGTGTTGAGGTTTTACAGCTCAGTCAAAAAGAAAGGTAAGAGAAAAGTCCAGGGAGTGCCACAATCACAAACCGCAGCCCTTCCCAGACCCCAAGAGGAAGAGGAAACCGACAAATCTAAATAAGCACAAACCGAACAAACCCTACTAGGTCATGTCAAGCACGATCAGTTTACCTAACTACATTTTTACTGGGCAGGCTTAGTCCTCTAAGCGGTTAACCAGTATTGTGCATATTCTTTCGTCAGAAACATACAACTGCCCTTCTTGAATCAGCGGAAGGGAGAGAATGATCGTAGAAAGTATTTCATGATCACGAAAGAATGTTGCCGACCCGGTGGGGGTCGAGCCCGCAACCTCCTGATCTTCAGTCGGACGCGCATCCAATGAGCCACCGAGGCATAGTAAAATGAATGCAAATAATGCAGAAATCTATAGAGGTAACAGGGGGATATTTTCAACAAGTTCTGCTTGTTCCAATATTTCTGGAATTTTCACAATATTGTTGCGAAACATGAATTATTCAAATTCAGCAAAGAAAAGTAAATATTTTGAAGTAGACAAAAATTAAAAAAAAATACTTTACTATAGAAACTTTATAGGTCAGACCAATATGTGGGCGTAAATTTAATTTTAGAGTTTCTGATTAGATATGGTCAATCAGAACAAAATATTTTCATTTAATATAAAACGCCAAGCAAAAACCGTCTTTCTGAGTGATGTCGAAAGGACAGAAGAGTATTAGCAAGCATCGGGCTGTGGAAACGGTTCTGGTCCCGAGGATATAATATTTTTCATGCTCATCTCAGCTGAGCATGGAATTTGTTCAGCTAAATCTCAAATACTGGCAGATTCTTTCTGTCTAAACATAGTTGAATATGAATATTTCCCTGCTAATAAATGTGAAATGCCAACTATTAATACCATTGTTGGAATTTTGATATTTATTAGCAGAGAAAATTTCTTTGCTCAGCTGAGTTGAGCACGAAAAAAAAAAAACTAAAATAAAATAAATAAATAAATAAGGGCCATATCAAAATGATAATTTTTCTTTTGCATGTAACTGTAGACTTTAGACGAGACCTGGGGCCATTACTATGAGCTAGAAAATAAAGCTCAGAGTCGTCGATTGGATAGGAGTTGGTTCCCGGAGGCTCAAACAGTTCAACATGCAATCTTCGTATTGGATGGTGATAGTCATTGTATTTTCTTGGGGCGAACCCACGCCATGCAAACTTTCTCCAATGCGGTGACTAGTCAGTGTATTTTATGTGTTTTACCTGGGGACAATTCCACGCCGTGTAAATTCTGACCTATGCGGTGACGGCGCCTAGCACTGCAGCATCTTTACCAATTGCTCTACCGAGACACCAATCCCCCACCCACAAAGCTTGTTCAAATAACGCTTATAAGGCCAGCTGACGCTGCAGCTGGTCGCCGCATTGGTCAGAGCTTGCATGGCGTGGGTTATTTCTCCGCTATGGCTTGAAAAAAGACGAGAGTCTCTGCGATAATTTGAGAGTGTAAAATAACCCATGTAACGCAAGTAGACATTGTATTTTGGACGCCAAAAAGAATAGTGTTGTTGGACGTTTTGGACAAGGACTGGCTAGTACTACGCAAACTTACTCGACCAACTGAGAACTGCAAACCATAATCAAAGCACTGACAGCACTGGTGGGTCGATTGTCTCCAAGTGTAGGTTGGGAAGATGGTCCTGAACGGGGACTCAAGACTGTTTCATTTAATCCTTAATTTCAACACGAAAACATGCCTATATAATTTTGACCCCCTTAAACCCCATTTTTTATAGTAAAATTGGGGGTTTACAGGAGTATACATTATTTTTCTTATTTCTGGTCAAAACATAGATTGTGGGTACTCGTTAGAACCGCCTCGCCTAACGAGTACCCACATCTATGTTTTGAGCAGAAATATGAAAAAATATCAGAATTTTTTATCTGAAAATTTTCAGTTTTTGGAGGCGAAATTTTCTAAATATTTGAATAGGCGTGTTTACGTAATGCCTGTAATTTAAGGAAACAGTGAAGACCCTGATAAAACGCCGCACAACGCGGAATCTGATCTTGGTTTGCACTGTTTGCCAATGTCCCAATCCATGCTTTCAGATAACTCTGTTTAAACTGCACTCTAACATCGCACCGACAAGAATAGCGCGGCTATGAATCGTTACCTGGATTTCGTAAAAAGGCACAGTTTGTTTGCATTGGTCAATGTTTGTCACGTTGACAGTAGTCTTAAGGAAATTTTGGTGTTTGTCTATTATGGCTAGATTATGAACAATCGATCCACACACGGCACGGTAAACCCTCTACAGCAGCTTTCCATCAGCAAGACAATGCAGCCGTGCACTTTTGCAAGATTTCGGAGCGGGTATTTTTATTCGAGAGGTCTCCTGTCGTAGAACACTTCTGTGCACCAGAACATGATTTCCTAAAGCACGCCTCGCTCTGTTGTGGACAGATAGAAGCAGGAAAGCTCAAGAGAGATACTACGTCTGAACACTCTAGGGCCATATGGTATCAACAAAGGCGACCAGTAGAGGGAATCACCGTAAGTGCATGCGACAATTTATGTAGAACATTGTCACAGTGTAATTTTCCGGAATCACAGCGTAAGTTGGGCAATTTGCCTTAAGTATTGTTTAGAAACGCATAGTTTGGCGAATATGACTTTTGATGTGCTGTTTATGGAGTATTGTTAACATTCCGTATATAAACACAGTGGTGTTGATAAGAGAGTTAAGCTTTTTCCTTATTTTTCCTTAAGTACGCTGTGTTTGTCACACAATGTATGCATTTCGCATATACCTAACCAGGCTCAGTTATCGTCGTAGCGGGCTAGATAAAATGGGCCCAAAAAGAGCATAATCTGTTTGGCAACTATTTCAACTGGTATAACTTGCGTTTATAAATATTATTTTATTCTCTTTTTATATATCTCTTTGTAAATATACAACAGTGAACTTCTGAAAAAGGCGACAGTAAAGGCTACAGGTAAACAATCTATTCGCACTGTTAATGATTAACTCTCAGTATGTAGTTTAACTCCTAACATTTTAGCGTCCTTTCTGGCTCAAGTGCCACCAGATAGATCTTTCGTTAGATCTTTTGTTATATATATATATATATATGTATATATATATATATATATATATATATATATATATATATATATATATATATATATATATATATATATAGTTTAACCTGGATGGCTCGAACACGAATGGTTCGTTTGTCGTGGATAATTCGAACTCGTTTTGAGTCCCTGGGAATTGTTCCGACAGTTCCAGAAAACAAATTCGTAAGGATTTTTCTTATGTTATCATGAAATTGTATTTTGTATGTACTCATTAGAATCACCTCGTCGAGGCCATTCTAATTTCATTAGAGCGTTCGCTTTGTGACCGGGAGGTTGCGGGATTCGATCCTCGGCCGAGCCATACAAAGACTTTAAAAATGATACTAGCCGCTCTTTCGCTTCGCACTCAGCATTAAGAAACTAAAGCTAGGAATAAGAACTGGTCAGTTCAGTGTCAGTATAATGTGATTGAGTGGAATGTCATGTCAAGTGTCTTGGGTGTGATATTTCAGTGAGGCAACACTCTAAAAGTGAGCACTGAGCTCCCTGCCACATCCGACATCGTCGCGATATGACGGACAGGTTGTTGAAAGCGACGTAAAGTCCGAATAAAACAAACAAACGAAAGAATTTAATGAGTACACACAACGTACCATTATTTTATAGAATATTGAAGATAAGTTAGTGCCACCCTATACTACTAAGATACATCCTGAAATCATCCCCATTTTGCTTTCTGACCTGATGCTATGCATTACGAAAACACGCCTATTCAAATGTAAAGAAAATTTCATCTCCAAAAACTGAAATTTTCAGATGAAAAACTCTGATATTTTTCCTATTTCTATTCAAAACATAGATTGTGGGTACTCGTTAGAACCGCCTCGACGAGGCGGTTCTAACAAATACACACAATCTATGTTTTTGAGCGGAAATAAGAAAAATAATATATACCCCTGTAAACCCCAGTTTTACTATATAAAAGTGGGGTTTGAGTGGGTCAAAATTATATAGGTATGTTTTCGTAATGGATTAGTATCTATAACATTCCGCCTGTTCTATTGGCGCTTAGAGATTACTTTTTGTGCCCCTACTTACAAAAACGACATCTGTGGATGCCATTTCTGTTACGATGAAGCCATCAAAGCAACAGTTAACGGGTTTACGTAAAAGGCCCCAAGTTCTTCAGTTCTTACAGTTCTTCAATGATCTTACCGCATCACGAAAACATGCCTATATAATTTTAACCCCCTTAAACCCCACTTTTATACAGTAAAGCTGGGGTTTGCAGGGGTATACATTATTTTTCTTATTTCTGCTCAAAAACATAGATTGTGGGTACTCGTTAGAACCGCCTCATCGAGGCGGTTCTAACGAGTACCAGCAATCTATGTTTTGAGCAGAAATGTGAAAAATATCAGAATTTTTTATCTGATAATTTTCATTTTTTAGTAGTTAAATTTTCAGTATATTTGAATAGGCGTGTTTTCGTAATGGGAACACCGTTGGGCCAACTGCATCATGCTTGTGGGCAATTACATAGTTGATGTCGAACAGATGTAAGGCAGGCAGATTACTTATTGACTTGACCTTTTGGTAATAGTTTACCTAGGACTAACTTTGGTCACTTATTGACTCGACCTTGTGATAATAGTTTACCCTTTAATGGTGTCTAGGAAGGGCTGCGGTTTGTGATTGTGGCACTCCCTGGACTTTTCTCTTACCTTTTTTTTTTGCTCATGATAAACTTCCGGAACTTTAAGTCAGGCACTTACTGGAATCAATCCAACGATAAAGAGCCTAATATAAATGAGCCACCGCATCGTGCAGTCTCGCCAGAGCCTATGCTTTTCGCTCACGTAAGCGGTAGTTCTAGGGGAAACTTCAAAGAACTTGACATGGGGTCTTGATAGGAGGCCGGACTTGAGGACGGAAAGATTGATTCCAAGATAAGTTTAAAAAGTCTTTTTTCTCGCAACACGGCTCAAATGTGAACGTACTTGCAGACTTATGCAACTGTTTAATCCCATTTTATCCAACTTGTCTACTATCTTTTGTAACTGCCAACCACATACATTACTCGCACCAACGTAACGTATCTTTCCGCAGCGTATCAGGTCGTCAAACGTACGTAATGTCTCTTCAATAGGCGTAGCACTGTCCCAGCAGTGGGACTGAAAATAATAATAAAAACAAAACAACAGGATTCAAATCATAGTGTATCAAGGAACGATTTAAGACATCAAAATAATTTTTTTTGTAACTGATGTTACTTAATAAAATCAAATTAATGACCCAGTGCATGACAAAACCTCCAATAAGACTTATGCGACCATCGAAGACTCAGATCAGCCTGCGCATCCGTGCAGTCTGATCAGAGCCTTCGCCGATCTACAGCCTCCGGCCTATGCAAAGAGGGTTAAACAAGAACTCTTGCCGTACTGGGTGGATGAACAGACTGATCTGTCTTTGTTGGTTACACACGTAGGTTTTGTTGTGCGTTGGTTGTAATGATAACATAGGACTCAAAGAGTTTATTTGGTTGATGTGATCGATAACGGAGAAATATTTCATCAGTATTCTAAGGCTTCCGAATTAACAACTGGTGAGCCATCGATCATAATAACCAAATTTGCTGTTTATAACATTTAAACTCATGTTTGACGAAATGAAAAAAAAAAAAATAAATAAATAAAAAATAAAAAAATAAATAAATAAAATTTTGGAACGTTACAACGCACATGCATTTCTGAGAGCGTGGTGTTTGTTTTGAAAATCAGTCATCATTTTGATTACGCTTCAAATAAAACGAGAATATTTGAAATAGGCATACTAAAGTCTTGTCTTGAAACTGAAACTACATTCTTAGAAGAATCTAACTACATCGTTGTATTAAAGGTCTTTCCTCGGAGAAAAAATAACTTTATGCTAAAATAGCAGTGTACAGTAGTTTTCTAGTATTGCCAAACGTCGTCCATTGTTATTGCAACTGTTAAGGACGGCTACAGCGTTAGATATTAATAATGACGTCAACAACGTTCGGAAAAAATAAAAGTCACTGTTGAGTGATTACCGTTGCACTGAGAAAAAACAACAACAGGTAATTCATCTTTAGAAGTGTACTAAATTGTTACGGCGGGTCTCCTACGATAACTAATTTCTATTCTGTAACGAATTTAACATAATCTATCACGTCATATCCGATCCGCTGCTTTCCAGCCGAAAAATGAAAAACGTATATATGACTGCATCCATATAAATGCCAGGATTTGTATATTACTCTCTCTCTCTCTCACACACACACACACACACACACACACACATACACACATACACACACACACACACACACAAGGGGACTAGATATTCTTTCAAGGTGGATATTGCTCTATTTCCGTAAGTCATATACGTTACAGGGATCGAAGTAACGATATAAGGCCGAACAAAAATTCCAACTTAATTGCAGACATGATTGTTTGCTTCCCTTCTCAATATGGGTCTTCTATATAAGGAAAGAATATTCTCCCTTTTGGACCCATTTCTCTCCCTTTATAGTAGACACCTTTCTAACAAAAAGTCACGAAGTTTGTTAAAAAGTCGGAAATTTTACCGCATTATACAATCCTCTTAATTACCTGGTAAACATCGATATAATGAGTTTTAAGTCTTTCTAAACTCTCCTGGCAGCTTTCTACTATATGACGACGACTTAATCCAACCTTGTTTACATTGGCTAAGTCCATCTGGTAACGAACTTTTGTTGCCACTACTATTCGGTCTCTGTCACGTCTACAATATAAAACACATATATAGATGAATATCTGAAATGCGCGTAGATTGGTAGTATTGCAAGTAAGGTCTGAAGAGAGTTCAACACAGTCAAATAAAATGTGTTGAGATCAACTCCAGTACCTTAAAGCAGGTTTAAAGCAACTGCATGGGTAATTTTAGCTATTTTTATCCACTCATTTCACATTTAATTTGGTAAGTGGAATTTTCTTTTGGGCAAATTAATTCTTTTCTTGTTTTGTAAATTGAAGTAAGTTATATTGACATTTTGGTACTTACATGTACCCCATGAATTGCTTAATCAGAAAAAAAAAAAAATAACTGGGTAAATATCCTCAAAATTCAGCGTAACTAAGACACTGTCAGCTTCATTAAGAAAACACGCCCATTCAAATATATTGAAAATTTCACCACCGAAAAAAATGAAAGTTTTCAGATATTAAATTCTGATATCTTTCATATTTCTGCTCAAAACATAGATTGTGGGCACTCGTTAGAACCGCCTCGCCGAGGCGGTTCTAACGAGTACCTACAATCTATGTTTTTGAGCAGAAATAAGAAAAATAATGTATACCCCTGTAAACCCCAGTTTTATTATATAAAAGCGGGGTGTAAGGGGGTCAGTATTATATAGGTATGTTTTTGTGATGTGCTGAAAAGTAACATATTGAAAGCAACCATCTTTCAAGTTACAATGGTTTAAACTTTATTTTGAATTGTGTCTCTTGAATTTGATGTGACATTTATTTACTAATATCATCTACCATTATTTTGACCATCGTCTTTCTTGTCTGCATTTCAGCTGCCTACTTGACCTCTGTTATCATCAAATATGCATTTTACGAGGAAAAGAGGGAAACCGAGGTTTTCTCGGAAAACAAGAACAAGTTGTCGTCTATGATATTTCACCATTTAACATAGAAACGCACAACAAATTTATGAAATGCATTTAAACAGTTAATGGGACTGAATACTCTTGTTAGATTTTTCGCATTGTTTACAAGGGAGACACTTTTTGTGATTTCATGTTTGTTTTCTTGTGGAAGAATCCTCTTTTCAAAAGGGTTTTTCTCTATAAGGAAAACATTTGCTCTCCAATGTTTCCTTATAGAGAAAACCCCTTTTGAAAAGAGGATAGTGTGAAACCCTTTTGAAAAGAGGACAGTGTGCAGGAAAGCAACATGAAGTCATAAAAGTTGTCTCCCTTGTGAAAAATGGCGAAATCTCCATGTGTATTCATTCTCCTTAATCTATCCTTATTACAAAGCTGACATATATAAGTAGAGATGTTTATGTCAATACTTTGTTAACCAATTTCCCACGATAGCCTCTGATCTACCATATCCATAGGCATTAGCAGTGTCCAAGAAATTTCCGCCAAGTTCCACGTATCTGTCCATAATTTGGTAGGAGAGGTCGTCGTCGGCTTGAGAGGAACATTGACCAAACTAGATGAAAGAAATAAACATAAAGAACTAACGCAACAATAAAATCAGAACCTTTGGTAATTTGAACATCCACGTAATCTCTGATCCCATTCCGATTCCCCCTTTTAACTATATGTATATATAGAATACAAATGCTGCAGGGGTGGTCGGGTGGTGCGAAGGTGCTGTGTATCTTAGATCACCGGGGCGTCCAACTGATATTGGCTTACAGTTGGGCAAGGCCTGCTATCCTTGTAGTGGGTAAGGGTAGAGGGGGAATGTTTTTATTTCTTCTGTTTCTTCACTTTCATTCCTGTTCCTCTTTCTTCCCTGTCCCTCTTTCATCTCCTCTACTCTCTCTTCTATCTCTTTTCTCCCTTTCTCTGGGAGACGACACAAAATGACCCTTAAGGGTTGACGTGTCGTTAAACCCCAACACAATCAAATACAAATGCTGACTTCATCTTACAGTCCTGTTTATAACCTCAGAAATAATTAGAAAAAAAGTTTTAATTTATTTAAATCCCAGCTAGCATTCTACGTAAATCTACATCGGGCCGTCATCGGCCCGTCAGCTACCCTGACGGGCCGATGACGGCCCGATATAGATTTACGTAGAATGCTGACTGGGATCGCCCATTGAGAAAGGACGAAGCCTCACCTTGTGCTGGCAGATTATAGATGAGCCAAAGTGAGTTTAAACGTATCTTATTTGCAAAATACAGATGATATTGTATATCAGATTGACATATGCTCATACCCAGTCAGCATTCTACGTAAATCTATATCGGACCGTCATCGGCCCGTCAGGGTAGCTGACGGGCCGATGACGGCCCGATGTAGATTTACGTAGAATGCTAACTGGATAGTGATGACACAGATAACCATGAGCACAGGCTGATCAAGTGTTCTTCTTTTGCCAATATTTATTCTGTAACTTTCAAAAATTCTACGGCAAGGTCGACGATTATGAATGCCGAACACATCTGTGACACACACACACATACACACACACACACACACACACACACACACACACATACATATATATATATATATATATATATATATATATATATATATATATATATATATATATATATATAACCGAATACTCTAACAGGCGTAGTCATTCCTTTCGATTGTAGCTATAGTGCGGAGTACAGGTGCTCCGACTGTACCTGTAACCGGATATTTAGCACAAAGAAACACATATGAAAAAAAAATGTAGCCTACCTGTGATTTGTCATCTTTTCCAAAGGTCATTGTTCCTAAGGCAATATTTGAAACTTTAAGACCCGACTTTCCTAGGAAGTTGTACTCCACTTTTGTCTCAGCCATCATTGTGAATATCTGTTGCAATTAAACAGACCTTCTTTGCAAATCGTATAATTATATAAATTCACGTACATATCATGTATTATTTAAGGAGATTAAACACACTTTCAAGGGCGATAACGCTGACACGGAAATATGTACCTCTCGTGTCATTGGGGCTGATCTTTAAGGAAAGAATTTGCTCCTTCTGGATGCAAACTGTCTCCTTAAAGAGCATCCCATTTTTTAAAAGGATTTAAAAACCCGTGGGGCAAAATCTTTGTCTGCAGTTTTCTCCCTTTGTGAATCGAGGAAAGTCCCTCTGGTGTGTAGATTATCTTAACCTGTCATATCAATGCTCTGCAGATAAAGTGAATGGACAGATAAACGAACCGTGTATTGCGGAGAGAATCTTTGTCAAATATGTGCTCAGCGATTGCCCAGGCCAGCCTGTGTACCTACGCAGCCTGATCAGGACCTTTTTGCCCGTTACATAATGTTTAAATACTGCAAAATATATATCAATTAATAAGAAAGATATTGATTAGTTTGTGTGAATTCAAAAGTAGAATTCGGCATAAATTTTCCCTTTAATTAATAGTGTTGTAATTAGGCAAGATATTAATCAAAGCTCTGAAAGCACTTGTGTATCGATTGTTCCTGTACGGGGGACTTAAGACTGTTTCATTTAACTCTTTACTTCTTTGTAATTTAAGCAAACAATGCAGACCCTGATCAGACGCCGCGTTCTGCGGCGTCTGATCTGGGTCCGCACTGTTTGTCAAATGTCTCAGTCCAGGTTTTACAGACAACCCTCTTTACACGGTACTCTGACGTCGCAGTGACTAGAATAGCGCGGATATAGACAACCGTTACCTGGATGTCGTTCAAAAGCTCCATTTGATTTCAATGGTCAATGATAATCACGTGGACAACAACCTTAAGGAAAGTTTGGTGTATGTATACTTTGGCTCGATTATAAACAATAAAACAATCCACCCAAATACAGCAGGGGTGAATGCTCAAGGGAATGGGCGTGTGACTGAACCTCCCTTTGACTCAAAGTTTCATCTTCATGGGAAATGTTGGATAAAGTTGATAATATTTGGCTATATTTACAAGGGAAATAACATCTGTGACCTCTCCTTTGCTCCCCAGCATTCGAAGTCCTTCTGAAAAGAGGTATACACTAAATGAAAAGAATCTCCTTCTTAGAATGGCTTCATATTGGACGAAAAATCGAAAATTGTTTGTGTTAATCCATTTCTGTATACCTTCTAACAAAGGGTATAGAAAACGATAGAAGGTTTATTTGAAACGCAGTTTGCATGCGAAATTTAAAGATTGATGTCAGACTGGAAAACGGGGTACTCACCCTTTAATGCGAAAAACAACCGGGGTGTCACTAATGACGTCATGTTTGCATATGTGCATACGAAGAAAAAACATTCTGCTTTCTGTTTTGAGCATTTTTCTTTCTTTTTTTTTATAATTTTAACCTGAATACACAAGGTTTTGTGTACTTAGAATTTGTTAAGTATCAACTGGGCCCTATAGAAACGTGTAAGGTTTCGTAAAATGCAATGTCTACTAAAGAGTTGTTTTATATACAAATATGTCCAGGCTTTCTTCCTATATTAAAATAAATCGTATATCTTTCCGATGCTAGGGTTAGCAGAAATTGAGTACTAGAGTCCGTACCAAGGGCTCCAATTGTGTAGTCAGATTTTATTCCTTTTCTAATAAGACAACAAAATAACCTGGTTTTTAATTATTCATAGTGTCTTGTAGGTTCTAATGAGATTCCAAATCTTATTGAATTGTGTTAAAATTGCAAAACGTACTGATATTTATCTCTGAGACAACTAACTTCCCTGGACACCTGATTACAAATGAGATCACTGAACAATAAATACAGCACTGCTATTGGGCATGTTAAATGTTGGTGCAAATTTAATTTTTTCTGTGAAAAACGTAAATTTAAACCATCAATTTTGATCAAATAATTGACTATGTACCCAAATGTAACTGTATTTTATGAAAATATGCTTTTACTTTTCTTACAAATGTTACTCCTGCTTCTTAAATAAATAAAATACGGCTTCTGTTAGAAAAAAATATTTACAATATGGCTACTAATATGGCAATATAGAACATGTATCTTCCTGCAAATACCAACCATAATGGTATGAAGAAATCACGAAAGCTGGAAAAATCCTCTAACAATAGGCAGATTGCCTATGTTACCGTCAGAGGTTATTTAACTTGCTGGGCCTTCATTACTCTAGATAATGTAGGCTAATTCTGGAAGGTAAAGTGTTTCATAATAATCGTACCATTCATCACAATACAGTGTGGGTACATATTCCACCCGCCTTATCATCACGAAAACATGCCTATATAATGTTGACCCCAATAAACCTCACTTTTATACAGTAAAACTGGGGTTTACAGGTGTATAAATTACTTTTTTTTCTTATTTCTGCTCAAAAACAGTAATCACAATCTAAGTTTTGACAGCGAGGCGGTTCTAACGAGTACCCTCATTCTATGTTTTAGAGCAGAAATATTAAAAATAAAATTTTTATCTGAAAATTTTCATTTTTTGGTGGTATAGTTTTCAGTATATATGAATAGACTTGTTTTCGTAATGTTTGGCAATCTTACGCGTATCCACAGTCGATGTACTGACACTAAGCAATGTGTCTAGGGACCCTGGGGTTTTCTTTTCATAGTGCTAACTTCCTAACAAGTTGCTTCATACTTAGGTCAGATTAGTGCAATTGCTTTTCTCATTATTGTGACCAATTTTGTGCGCTAGATGGCTTTAATAGAAGTCACTGAACTGAAAAAATATACAATTATATTATTGAATTTGGATCAGAATGAAAGCAATCTGACTGGCAGAAAAACAACAACAACAACAACAAAAAAAAAAAAAAAAAAAAAAAAAAACATAAAATAGACCAGACTAACAATAGTTTCTTGTTATTTAGTTAATCTTTATCACTCTCTGGACTAATTCAGCAGACGACAAATTGATGAAATTTTCTTAATTTTCCTAGAAAGCAAGAATTAGCATTTCATGCAAATTTGTCTCCAATCCCAGAAAACAGGATTTGACATTCAATGCAACTTGTCTCTATGAAATGTCAAATCTTCTTTTCTGGGGAAAATAAGAAACATATCATCAATTTGTTGTCTGTTGAACGTTTTATCCAGAATGTTTAGCGTTAAGTAAACAGGAAGTTACAAAGGATACCTACCTTGTAAATAGAGAATGCATCAATTCTATTCTATATTGTCTCCTTCCTCTTATATATCCTGCCAGGGCATATATGTAGATGTAAGGATAACTCTCTCTCTCTCTCCCTCCCTCGCCCCTCTCTCTCTCTCTCTCTCTCTTTCTCTCTCTCTCTCTGTAGAGCCTAATAAAGTTTGGAAAAAATGATAATGATAATCTTGACATTTTAAAGGACAGGTCATTTTTTTTCATAAGCAAAACTTTTAAAAATCTTCTTGTCTGAAACTAGAAGGCCAAGGCCTTTCATATTTTATATGTAGCTTAATCAAAGCCATATTTCATGTGAAGTGTCTGTTACACTAAATTAATTGAAGCTAAATTCCATACCCAGTTACTATAGGATACAGAGACCAAAAACTTTTAAAACTGCCGGCTACCATACCAAAGAGACTCAGGTGAGCTACAGGACCATTCTGGTTTGTCGATCTTTTCTTTCATTCTTCTACTTTCTCCCCAAAAAGGCCGATGTTAGTTTTTTTCGTTAAAGGTTTCTCAGGAACTGTAAAAGCTAATAGCCTCAAACTTGGTATACTATGCAATGACGATGACTCATATCGTGCCATATAAGAGTTCAGCGTCGTGTGACGTCAACAATTGGCTTTAAAATCCTACTCATCCGACATCTCTCGGCCAATCAACCCGAAATTTGGTAGGAAGCATTTGACTGACTTGTAGAAGAAAGCTAAAATCGTTCCAATCGGAAATACAAAGTGGCCGCCATGGCCACCAGATTGCAAATCTATTTTACGCTTCTTTTCCTGAACCGAAAGGCCAATTGACTCAACACTTGGTAGGAAGCATTGGGGTGGCTTGTAGATACATGATGGCTAAAATCGTTCCGATCGGAAATCCAAGGTTGCCGCCATGGCCGCCATCTTATAACAAGAGCTCTGCAAGCGGAGGCATTATACGCCCGTGGCAAGTAATAATATGTAGCACATATACTGACTCCTGTTTAATTCAGTGCTCCGGATGTAAACTATAAAAAGGAGTTAATTGGAAAAAAAAAAAAAAAAAAAAAAAAAAAAGACTAAAGGCATAACTCTGCTAATATTTGGTGAACTGTAACCTTGAAATAATATGCACTGCTCCACATCATGCTGTAACTAGTTACAAAGTTTCAGCGTAATTAGATGTAAACTATAGGAGTAAGCCAGAAACGAAAAGTTTGCAGAAATATTCAAAGGGACATAACTCTGCTAATATTTGGTGGACTGTAACCTCGAAACATTATGCGAAGCTCCAAATCATGATCAATAAACCACAATAAATCAAGTTTCAGCTTGGTCGGATGTAAACCGTAGGAGCAATTAGCCGGAAACGAATACTTAACGGAAATTATCGAAGGGGCATAGCTCTGCCAACATTTAATGAACTGTAACCTCGACAAAACATGCACTGCTCCACATCATTGTGTAATTATTTACGAAGTTTCAACTTGATCGGATGTAAACTGTAGGAGGAGTTAGCCGGAAACGAAAACATTACAGAAAATTTCAAAGGGGCATAACTCTGATAATATTTGGTGGACTGTAACCTCGAAATAATATGCGCTACTCCACATCATGATCTTTCTATAAATCAAGTTTCAGCTTGTTCAAATGTGAACTGTAGGAGGAATTAGCCGAAAACGAAAACGTTACGAAAATTTTCAAAGAGGTATAACGCTCCTAATAGTTAGTTTGACTGTAATCTCGAAAGAATATGCGCTGCACCACATCAGGGTCTAACTATAAACCAGGTTTCAGCTTGATCGGATATACACTGTAGGAGGAGTTAGCCAGAAACGAAAAGTTAGAAATTTTCCAAGGAATATAACTCTGCTAATATTTGGTGGACTGTAACCTCGAAACAATATGCGCTGCTCCACATCATGGTCTAACTATAAATAAAATCTCAACTTGATCGGATGTAAACTGTAGAAGGAGTTAACCGGGAACGAAAAATTTACAGAAATTTTCAAAGGGGCATAACTCTGCTAATATTTTGTGGACTGTAACGCGCGTTCCGCATCATGGTCTAACTATAAACCAAGTTTCAGCTTGATCGGATGTAAACTGTAGGAGGAGTTAGCCGGAAACGAAAAGGTTTACGGACAGACGGACGGACGGTCGCCAGACCCCGTAACATAATACGTCCCGTTTTTTTGTTGTTTTTTTTTAGTTTTTTTTTTTTTTCAAACGGGCGTATAAAAATCTATTGTGCGCTTTTTTCCCCTGAACCGAAAGACCAATTGACCCAAAACATAATAGGAACCATCGGGGTGACTTGTAGATCAAAAGTAGCTAAAATCTTCCTGATTGGAAGTCCAAGATGGCCGCCATGGCCGCCATCTTGAAAATCAATTTTGCGCTTTTTCTCCTTAACCGAAAGACCATCTGACTCGAAACTTGGTAGGAAGTATCAAGGATGATGTAGATAAAAAATACCTTAAATTGTTTGACCGGAAAGCCGCCAGCTTGAAAATCTATTTTTCGCTTCTCTTCTGAATCAAAATGTCAACTGACTCGAAACTTGGTAGGAAGCATCGGGGCAACTTGTAGCTAAAATCGTTCCGATTGGAAATCCATGATGGCCGCCATCTTCAAAATCTATTTTGTGCTTTTTCTGCTGAACCACAAGGCCAGCTGACTCAAAACTTTGTAGGAAGTATCAGGGTGCTTTGTAGATTAAAACTAGCTAAATTGTTTTGATAGGAAATCCAAGATGGCCGCAATGACCGCGAGTTTGAAAATCTGTTTGGCGCTTCTTCTGCTGAACAGAAAGGCCAAATGACTCGAAACTTGGTAGAAAATAGCGAGGCAACTTGTACCTTAAAAGTAGCTAAAATTGTTGCTATCGGAAATCCAAGATGGCTGTCATGGTTGCCTTCTTGAAATTCAATTATAAATGTCATCTTATGAACCGAAAGGCCAATTGATTCAAAACTTCACTGGAAGTATCAATTTGACTTGTTCAGATTACAGCTCTGAGGTAAAAAAAATGACCCAGGGATCAATTGTCTGGTACTGAGGTGAGCGACACAGTGCCATATTGGCCCTCTTGTTTTGTAATTACGAGGAATTGGGGATTTAAGGCTGGGGCTGAGCGCGCTGCGGTAATATAAATCATCGCGTTACTACGTCATGTTTTTTATTTGACGCACCTGCTTTAGCAGGGCGACGTAGGCGTGCAAGTTTCCGTCCGTTCGTTCGTACGTCCGTTGGTCCATCCGTCAACATTTACTCTGGGTGTCTTATGAGAACATCTCCTAATTCAATTTTGTATAATATTATACAAAATTATAGACAAACTATTGGTATTCCGATGGGGCTCCTCTTGTTACAGATTTGTTTCTTTTTTTTTATGAGAGAGATTCATGAAGTCTCTCTCACGTGAACATCAGGCTGACATTATTGAAGCTTTCAATTCAACTTCAAGATACCTTGACAATTTATTAAATATTGACAGTATTTACTTTGACTAAATGGTGGACCGGATATACCCTACAGAACTCCAATTAAATAGAGCAAATTCTTCCGATACCGAGGCACCTTTTTTGGATTTGAATCTATGTATATCTAATGGTACAGTTTCCACCAAAATTTATGATAAACGGGACGATTTTGATTTTGATATAGTCAATTTCCATTTTCTGGATGGCGATGTCCCCCGGCGTACCTCATATGGGGTAAACATATCTCAACTTATAAGATTCGCCAGAGCTTCTTCAAATCTTAATGACTTTAACTACCGTAATAAAGCCCTTACTGCCAAACTTCTTAGGCAGGGCTATCGTTATTTTAAACTTCATAAGGCGATTTCGAAATTTTATCGCAGACACAGTGCCTTGTTAGAAAAATATAACGTCAGTCTGAAAACACTTCTGCAACAAGGTTTATCGGAACCCGAATTTTACAGTGACTTAGTGTACAGATTTAGAAAAATTGTAGGTAAATCTAACTTTTCGGAGCAATTCAGAAAACTTATTAACCGTTATAAAAGAATTGGCTGGATATTATGCGGCAGACTGCATGCCTAGTTGTCAACCCGATCATTGTTGATGGCTATGCTTCACTCTTTAATTGCACGACGGCGGTTCGGGCCTCAGACTCAATGACGGCCTCTTCGTAAAACTTTAACCAGGGGGTTGGGGCTTGACGATATGTCTGGCTTGGCCCGCCGTGGTTTAACTATTGGTTTTCATTTACTCTGGCATACAATAGAATTAGCCATGAGTACTCGTCTTTGTTTAGTATAGTGATTAATTTGATTTTTATGTTTTCGCTTTGATGCATTGACTGAGTTTGGAGCCTTTATGCGAACCGAATTTTTATGTATTTCTGTTTTAAGAGTAGCATCGGGACCCAGGGTGAAGTTAGCTAGCTGTAAAAGTGCTTTAAACCCCCGGTGGCTTGCTCTAACGACCTTTCTAAGGCGGTGGTTCCGGTGTTAGTCTTACTCGTTGTTGCTTTGTGGTTTATTCTACGAGGCGATTTGTTGCATATCTTTCCGTGTGTCATTTTGTTCCTGTGTTTCCAGTCTTTTTAGTATTGCGATTACCTCGCTTGGGGAAGAGAGAGGTAATCTTAGTGCTTTTCGTACGTTTGTTCGGTTTGTGCTTGTTTAGATTTGTCGGTTTCCTCTTCCTCTTGGGGTCTGGGAAGGCTGCTGTTTGTGATTTTGGTACTCCCTGGACTTTTCTTTTACCTTTTTTTGTACCGATCGTTTTGTAACTTTGCATGTGTTTTCTTCATGGTATGAGAGTGTGCATGTGGTTTACTTATAATTGTTAGATCATTTGTTGTCACTTCCTCGGTGGCTCAGTTGGATGCGCCGTCCGACTGGAGACCAGGTGGTTGCGGGTTCAACCCCCGCCGAGATCGGCAACATTCGTTCGTGGAGATTGATCATGAAATATTTTATACGGTCATTCTCTCCCTTCCGTTGATTCAAGAAGGGAGTTGTCAGTTTCTGGCGAAAGAATCTGCACAATACTGGTTAACGGCTTAGAGGACTAAGCCTGCCCAGTAAACGTGTGGTTAGGTAAACTGACCGCGCTCGACATGACCCAATTGGCTTGACTGGGCTGTAAAACCTCAACACAAACACAAACACTTTTTTCTACATTGTAAACTTAGTCATTTTTCACCCTCAATATATGGACAGTGGGTACCTCTTGAGGGCGCAACTCCTCATACAATTTTACACTAATCGTTTCGAAACTTTGCACATGTTTTCTCCACAGACCAAAAATGTGCATAGGCTTTTGATATAATCCTTGCATAAATTTTTGTTACTTTTTTCTTCTTTGTGAACTTAGTCATTTTCTGACCTCAGATGTATAGAAAGTGGGTACCTTGTGATTGCAACTCCTCATACAATTTTATACCGGTCTGTTTTTGAAACTATGCATATGTTTATTCCAGGGTCTGCAGAAGTACATGTGGTTTGAAATTTATTTTTGTCACGTTTTCCATTTTAACTTTGTCACTTTCTTACCTCAGGTTTTATGAAATTGTATAGACTGTGGGTACCTTCTGAGTACATCTTCTCATGCATCATATGACAATATGCATGTGCTTTTGATGAAATTCATATATTTATTTCTTCCACCTGAAATAAACATTACTTTTTTTTGTGTGTGTGTGTGTGTGTTGGGGGGGGGGGTAGAGGGAGGGGGAGGGGGCAAGTCTTAATATTCTGAGAGCCAAATTCTTTACCACACTAATCCTCAATTTTGAACCGAAAGGTCAAAACTTCAATGGAAGTATCAAATTAATAAAATATTAAAATATTGGTTACACCAAGTGGGGGTGGGGGCGGGGGGTGGGGGGGTCAATTGTCTAGTACTGAGGTGAGCGATACAGTGCCATGTTGGCCCTTTTGTTTTGTAATTATGGGGACTTGGAGATTTAAGGCTGGGGCTGAGCGAGCTGCGGTAATATAAAACATCGCTACATTATCGTTTTAAAAAGTAAATCCGTAACTACCCTAAATATTTTGAGATCTTAATTCTTTATCATACTAATCCTTAAGTTTGAATCTGCTTTGCTTTTGACATCTTTTGGTGAGTCGTATTTTGCCTGGTACTTTACACAGAAGAAGTACATTTGTAAGCTTTTGTAATGATTCAATGCAAAGCCATTTATCTAAACTACGTATGCACAGTTTTGTTTTCCTATTCATTTGCTTCAAAAAATCTGATATGAAATCATTTTTCCCGTAGAAGAAATAGCTGCAAATTATTCAGAAGTTTGTAGGGTTGGTAAATTATAGGCGGGTTTTCAACAAGCTTCCCTAGTTTAAATTTTCTGAAATATACACAATATTGTCAAATAACATCAAAAAATAAAAATAAGCAGAGAAAGTAAAAAAAAAAAAAAAAAAAAATTCAAAACATTGTCTTATATGAGCATTCCAAAAAAATCTGTTTAGGAGAGAAATTGCATGAATCTGACCAATGTTTGCCTGACAACTTCATTTTACGTTAAATATTAAAGAACAGCGCACAGAAACAGAAACGACAAATGGCTTCGTACAATATATGCTCAATCCAGAAAAAAAAATAACGCTAAGCAAAACAGCGTCTTTCCGATTGATGTCTTAAGGACAATCGTGACATGTCTAAAGAAGCGGAGGTTATATTCAAACCGCTGAGCGAAATTGTAGCGAACAACATTCTATTTGTTTAAATTATGTTTCAGAGAAAATAAGACTTGAAATGTCAAATATTATATTCTCTGAAAAACTCAAAATGTAGTCTGCTTGAGTTGTGATTTAGGGTTCAATATAAAGCAGTGCAGACCCTGATCATACTCCGCAAATTAAGACGTCTGTTCTAAGCCTACACCGATGTCAACATTATTACATATGCACGAATACTAAACATGTTAACTTTATAGTTGTTTAATTTAACTCTCTCACCTCTGAGTGTCTGATGTGGACTCTTCCATCTTTGGATTTCAACATGTCCATTGTTGCAAATGGAAATATCAGTAAAACAAAAAAAAAAAAAAAAAAAAAAAAAAAAAAAAATAATAATAATAATAATAATAAAGGAATGGCAAACTGTGTAGATACTGATGAGCCGTCTAATCTGGATTTCCACTGTTTGCAAAGGCATTACGAAAACACGCCTTTTATAATTTTGACTCCCTTAAACCACACTTTTATATAGTGAAACTGGGGTTGACAGGGCTATACATTATTTTTCTTATTTTGCTAGAAAATATATTGTGGGTACTCGTTAGAACCGCCTCGGAAGATTGTGGGTACTCATTAGAACCGCCTCGCCAATTTATGTTTAGAGCAGAAATATGAAAAATATCAGAATTTTATCTGAAAAATTTCCTTTTTTGGTTGTAAAATTTTAAATAAATTTGAATGGCCGTGTTTTCGTAATAGTGTCTGTTCTGGTTTACAGGGCTGAACGGATAAAGAGAGAATCTGTCTTTGATCTACTGAATGACAAAAAACCTGCTGTCAAAGAGAAAGTAACGCCATGCCTATCAGGAATTGCAAACCGGGAAGTGTAATATTTCTTGATTTGAGAAGATACGTAATCATCCATCTTTAGTACATTGTACACGACATTTAGCAGATAATAAATTAATGAAATCAGTTTATTATTTTTCCTAAAATTAGGTAATAGCATTTCATTCCAACACTCTCACATGACGTAACACCTCCCACACAGGTAAAGTCAGTGACAACATTTAACTGAAAACCTTAAGAATTTGATTATTTTAATCTTTACCGCTCTATGGACAACCTAAACAGAACATTCTGAACTGGAAATATATACAATTAAACTAAAGTGATGTTAATATTTCTATCTTGAAATATGGCAAATACATTGATATTTTTTTCAGAAAAAAAGTGAGTAGCTTTTGCATTGCAAAAGATACTCACATTTTTGCAGCAAAAATTTCAATGTATTTGAAAAGACTTTAGCTACAACAGTTAACGAGTTTGTCATTAACAAGCTCGTTAAGCTAACGATGCCTTGAACAGCTGGGCCCTGATTGGCTGAAAAGACAAAGTGGATTAACTTGTGATAAAACCTTTTTATCATGTAAGAACTTGATATGTACATGTACCTTGTTTCTTCGATTTTCTCTTCGCCGGAGAAATTTACAGCAGGCTCTTCTACAGTAGCCGTGATTTTCAAATGAGCCGCAATGTTAGAAAACATCTTCGAACCTGTGCGCCTAGCGCAGATTCAGATCAAGCTACACGTTCACACAGTCAGACCAGAATCTTCACTAGGTGTATTTTGAATAGCCAATGCTGTAAAGTTATTTTATGTGGATAGCGAAGTCTTACCAAGCTCCAAGCTGATTTGTGTCTTCGTTTAGCGCATGTGTCAGAAGTTATGTTTTCTCGCTTTGCGAGAATAAGAAAAAAATACAACTATACAGTCTACATTAAAAAAGTACTTTAAAAGTAAAATACATTCTCTTTAGCTTGCTTATAGTCCATGAGCCCCCGAGGAGTCACCACGCCCCCTTTCAAGCGTGGTATAATTTTGTTCAGGGACTATAGTGATCAGGAATCAATATATTAACACTCAATATTTTGGGATGGTCCCGCCATTAGTATGGTTTTTAAATAGCTGCCAGGAAAAAATTAAAAATAAATAACTAAATAAAATAAAAGCAACGTATATGGCCTTTTCCCGGCTTACGATGATCTTACTTCTAATACGTTACGGGCTAAATTTTAAAATTTAGAGACCTGATACGTATATATTTCTGATGAATATTGCTAGAATATAGCCTTGTGTCATGGCTGCCATCTAGAAATAAGATTTTTATTATTTTTTTTCCCAAAATTTGAACATAGTTTATACGTTGTTCATAGGTAAATAAACATCAAATCTAATACTGTGTTTTATTCTTTACGTTATTTTGGCATCTAATTGCGTGTATTCGTAATAAAAAACCCCTTTAATATGGCGTCAGGATGGCTGCCAGGTTGAAATAAAAAACATGAATCGATACATGCCGCCACTATCCTGATGTAGCAGATAACTGTCGAAAATTGACGAAATTTGCTCATTAGTGATCCCAAATCAGACCCCCATAATATTAATGCACATACCAAGTTGTTATCAATTGCTACTAGCAGGTTATCATCCAAAAAATGAAAATACGGACGTGTGACGGGCAGATCTTGTTCGTCTGTCATTACTGACAATGACCAATCCTAATCAACTGTGTAATGTGTTATTATTTGTGTGTTCTAAGATGGCTGATGAGACCAATCTTAGCTCTAAACTGCCTGTTGCAGATAGAACAAGAGGAGTCTGAGGAAGAAAGCTCTGTTGGTGATGCCTTTGCTCTGGCTTTACGCAGTGCATGTTTCTGCTCGGCTTCGCTGATTCTTTTTGCTTCGTTTTCGCCAGCTCCCCTTTTTATGAGGCCTCGCCACTTTGTACGATCTTGTGCAATCTGTTCCCATGACTCTGTTGGTATGTTGAAGTCTTTAAGGGAGGCTTTAAGGGTGTCCTTGTATCGCTTCTTCTGACCACCATGGGAGCGTTTTCCTACTTGAAAAACAGGTAAGAGAAAAGCCCAAGGAGTGCCACAATCACAAACCGCAGCCCTTCCCAGACCCCAAGTTGAAGTTCTCCATAGAGGATTTTTTTTGCAAACGTTCATCAGGCATTCTGGTAACATGGCCTGTCCATCTTAACTGTGCCAATTTTAGAAGAGTATGTATGCTCTGCATCCCTGCCCTTGTCAGGACTTCTGTGTCTGGAATCCTGTCTTGCCACTTGATCTTTAGAAGTTTTCTAAGACAGCTTGTATGGAAGTGGTTCAGTCTTTTGGCATGCCGTTGGTAAACTGTCCAAGTTTCGCATGCGTATAACAGTGTTGGCAGCACTACCGATCTACATACTTTCAGCTTTGTGTCAAGTCTGATTCCACTTCGGTCCCAAATACTTCCACGTAGCCGGCCAAATGCTGCACTAGCTTTAGCAATTCTAGCTTTGACTTCATCATCAATGTGCACAACTCTAGACAATGTGCTTCCAAGGTAGGTGTAATTGTCTACCACTTGCAGTCGTTGACCTTTCATTGTGATGGTAGGCTCCTTGTAAGACTTTCCAGGTGCTGGCTGATATATTACCTCAGTCTTTTTTTATGCTTATTGTGAGATCATAGCTATCACATGAATCAGATACTTGATCCACACCTTTTTGCATTTTCTCTTCTGTTGGAGCACCCTTTGCCATGTCATCAGCAAAGAGGAACTCGTCTAGCACCTCCGTCTGCACCTTAGATTTAGCTTGCAACCTGAAAAGTTTCCCATCAAAGCGATACTTAATAGGTATACCATTGTCACTATCCTGGAAAGCATCTGTAAGCATGGCAGAAAACATCATGCTGAACAGTGTTGAAGCTAGTACACAGCCTTTCTTAACTCCATTTGTCACAAGAAATGGATCAGAAAACTCGCCATCATTTTGGACCCTTGCAAGCATACCATCATGGAACAGCCGCACCATTGCTATGAATTTGGCAGGACAACCAAATTTTGCCATAATTTTCCAAAGTCCCTCACGACTGACTGTGTCAAATGCTTTAGTAAGGTCGACAAAGGTCATGTAGAGGTCCACATTCTGTTCCTGCCATTTTTCTTGAAGCTGTCGTGCTGTGAAGATCATGTCTATTGTTCCTCTGTTTTTTCCTAAATCCACACAGGCTTTCTGGTAGAAGCCCTGCGTGTTCCAGGTGTTCTTTTAATCGGTTCAGTAGGACCCTAGCAAGAATCTTCCCAGCAATTGACGTTAAAGAGATGCCTCGATGATTGTCACAGAATTAAGGATTCCTTTCCTTTTGAATAGGAGGATAATTGTTGCATCCTTGAATTCTTGAGGGATGGCTTCTTTTCTCCACATAATGTGAAATATCTCTGTCAGTTTCTCTGCAACTGGAGGACTTCCTGCTTTGTAGATCTCTGCAGGTATTGCATCTGATCCTGGAGCCTTGCCAGATGACAGGAGTTTTATTGCTTTCACTGTTTCAGAGACGGTTGGGAGCTCATCAAGCAATGGATTACATTTCCCCTGTCTGTTGATAGCTTCATCGTTGATAGATGATGGCCGATTAAGGACACAATCAAAGTGTTCAGCCCATCTTTCCAAGATAGCTTCTTTATCAGTCAGAAGACTAGTTCCATCTGCACAAAGGAGTGGATGGTTCCTGAGCTCTGGGGACCATATACTGTCTTGAGTGCATCAAAGAACTTTTTATGTCCTTTCTTTCTGCAAAGGACTGGATTTCATCAGCCTTTTTTCTCAGCCAGGAGTCTTGCATGACTCTGAGCCTCGTCTGAACTGTCTTGCATATATTTGAATAGGCAGTCTTGCTAGATACTGAGCTGGTATTTCTGAGGTAAGCCTTGTGTTTTTGGTGTTTCTCTTCAAGGAGTCCCTGAATTTCTTTGTCATTCTCATTAAACCAATCTTGGTGTTTGCGAGATACTGGTCCTAAGGAATCCATTGCTGAAGAGTGAACGGTGTCTCTGAAGACTGTCCAGCTCTCATCTACATCTTCTGAACTGTGTTCCAGAGCATCTAAACGGCTGCAGAGATCGTTGACGAATGCTTGCCTCTTGCTGTCTTCTTTCAGCTTGGAGACATCTAATTTCTTTGGCACCTTCTTGCCTTGTGGTCGTCGTATAGGCTGAATACGCAGGTTGAGTTTGCTGACAACAAGTCTGTGATCTGTCCAACAGTCTGCACCACACATAGTTTTAGTCACTCTGACATCCTGTCTGTCCTTCCTTCGCACTATGACATAGTCAATGAGATGCCAGTGTTTGGAGCGAGGGTGCATCCATTTTGTCTTTCTGCGAGTTGGTAGACGGAAGACTGTGTTGGTGATCAGTAATTCATGCTCTGCACACTTCCTTAAAAGGAGGAGTCCATTGCTGTTGCACTTCCCTACATCTTCAGATCCAATCACTCCTTCCCAGGTTTGGTGGTCTGTGCCCACTCTGGCATTGAAGTCCCCGAGGAGGATGAGTTTGTCTGTCCGGGGTGCTACAGAAATCACAGAATCCAAATCATCATAGAACTTGTCTTTAACCTCTTCTGGGTTGATCATTGTGGGTGCATAGGCACTTACAATTGTTGCATGCCTCTTGCCAGATAAGGGAAGTCTCAGCGTCATCAGGCGGTCATTAATGCTTTTGGGAAGTCCTGAAAGCTTGCTAACGAGGTGTGACTTGATGGCGAATCCTACTCCTGCTTCACGCCGCTCTTCTTTCTTGCGTCCACTCCAGAAGAAAGTGTAGCCAGCACCAACTTCTTTTAAAAGCCCTTCTTCTGCAAGGCGAGTCTCACTCAGAGCTGCAATCTCAACTTTGTATCGGTCAAGTTCTCTATCAACTAGAGCTGTTCTTCGCTCAGGTCTGTCAGAACTAGAACTGTCCATTAGGGTGCGCACATTCCAAGCGCCGATGGTAAGAGGTATTACCTTCATCTTCTTTTTTCTTGTTTGACCGCTAAGTAGGATTCCCGCTGATTGCGCTTAACCAGCCAGGAGTTTTGAAGCAGGCAATTGTTTAGGGCACCTTTTCTAGCCCCCTCCCCATGCTACGGGGGTGAGCAGTGCGATCCTGAAAAGGTCTGCTCTGTCGCTCAGTTCGGCTGCCGAATTCCCCATACTGCTTCGCTCTTAAGGAAAGCGACCATATAGAACCAAGCCGCCTGTGTGCAGGTCCGCAACTACAGCTTCCAGTGTTTCCTCACCTGCTGCTTCGCCGCTCGCCCATCGCCACAGGGCTTTTGTATGATTTGCATATATGTGCTTGCTGTGAATGTGTGTTGTTGATTAAGATGACATGCGCTGAGAATTGGATTATAGTGAGGGAGAGGCGCGCAGAGTCAACCTCACTCTCTCATCCTGACCTAGCTGGATCCAGAGGCAAGACAGTGTCAGGACATCTGGAGCTAAGCCCGGATGTAGTTGATGATCGTGACTTCTTTTGTGCCTTGCCATGCTCTCCATGCTCCACAACATGCTGCTGCATCGCCATTTGGGCCGTTGAATCATAGTAATGATTTCTTCCGCCCCAGCTGCCGAAGCAGACTTTACATAACTGGAACAGACAAATCCAGGTATGCAGGTTTTTGTTTGGAGTTGCCAACTCCTAGATGGATTGCCGACCAGGGCTTGAGAGCGCCATCTACCCTAGGTATGAGTCATACATAACCATAATGATAACATTTACAAGTATGTCACAATCATTACTTGACAGTTATTATATCAGGCTCAGTAATCATCATCAGAATCATCCGTCTCATCTACTTTAGGTTCATCAGCTTTACAATTATCGTTATCAGATTCTTCGTTGTCTAGCACGGTATTGTAATTTGTCAAGATGTTTGCTAGACTGTTGCCTCCGTACAAATTTAAATTTCAACAAAGTATAAACCAGGTTCAAATTTTGTCGAAAAATAACGAACAATCATTTGTAATCTTGGACATGATACACCATATGCTAAATTCTAGCAATAACTGTCAGAAATATACATTGGGTTCCTAAATCTCTAAGTTAAGCTCCATAACGTATAAGAAATAAGATCTTTATTAGCCGAGAAAAGGCCATATACGATTTACTCACTTTTCTTGGCATCCGTTTTGGAAACCATAAAAATGGCGTGACCATCCCAAAGTTCGAGTGCTGACATCTTGATTTTTTATCAATATAGTTCCTTGAATAAAATTATACCACTCCCGGAGGATCCTCAGGGGTGCATGATAACCCCTTTCGGGCTCATGGACTATATTAGAAGAAACGCGTTTTTTGGTGTGTTTTTTTTTTCATTCCAGAGGGTCATAAACATTATATATGTGTACCATATGGTCTTGTCAGAAAGATTCTTCTGGGTAATATTCCGTCTTGGACTCAATTATTATACAGATAAATATGGGTATACGAGGGGCGGTCGGAAAATACCCGGATGTTTAGCTGTTTCTCAAGAACCAATAAATATTTTTCAAAAAATCCTTTTATTCTTTTTCAGTGTTCCCCTCCTACGTCTATATACTTTTGCCATCTTTGTCGGAGCTTTTGTATTCTGTTTGTGCACCATGCATGAAGTAGACCTATTGTTTAGGTTCCGATTTACAGCTGAAATCAAAGCTGTCCTGGTCTCATATTTGTTTCCAGCGAGCTTCTTTTCAGTTCTGGAAAAAAATAAAAGTAGCTTGGGGCGAGATCTGGGCTGTACGGACGATGGGACAACAATTGCCACTTAAAGGAGTTGATAAGTTCTACTGAGATGATACGTGTAAAAGAAAGACTTTTCTGGGCTAGCCTGGGACGCAACGTTTTTAGTTGTTGTTTTTTCTTTTCTTTTTTTTTTTGTTCCAAGAAGCATAACCTTGCCAGAAGATAAAGACAGCTGGGGAGCCAGCACGTTTCGACTGAGCTTTTGTTTCAAGTTCAGCATATTGAAACAACATCCCTTGAGACTATACAGTTAAAAAATTTAATTTTATCGTAGTTAAAACGCCCCAATTTTTTTCTAAGGTCTTATTGGATGCCTTTTTCGTCTTCTGTCAGTTGTTTTTGGCAGCTTCCTAGCACTTATCTTGCTCCTACCTATTTTGTTTTCATGTAAAATCTTGTGTATCTCCTACAATGTCATTCTGCGACTTTTATTGACAAGAATCTCAACATTCGCCACCATTGTAGAAGTCATTACTTTTACCTCAGTGGGCCTCCCTTACCTAGTTTTGTCCCTCACGCATTTTCTGCCCTCCATAAACTGTAAAACCCAGCCATAATAGGTTGAACGAGATATACAGACTTTAGAAAACTTTTCCTGCAATTTGCTACAAATCTCTGTTCCTCCAGCTTAGTCCATGGTAGCGCTAACACCTACCGTTTAAATGCTCAAAAAATCGGGTATACACACTTCTCATTGAAAATAAACTGACCGATTTTTAAGCGATAAAATGTTGTTTTCGCTCATGTATAATATGTATAGTTAGCTGCAGGTGGAAAGACAGGAACATGAAAAGTCCGCATATTTTCCGACCGCCCCTCGTACCTGTGGATACCAATTCTGTCGTTTGTTGCAGATAAAATTATTCTATATTGTCCCTTTCTTACGAATATCGAGGACTTGTTATTAAAAGATTCAATTCAACTCCTCGATATTTAGATGGCTGATGTCTCCTTCCTCAAACTGTTTCAGAAGGTTGGGGCCTGATTACTGCTGTCTGTGGTCGGCCACATCTTGGTTAACTTCACGGAGTTCTTTTGCTCTTGATTCAGATAATCATTGAGCCATCTGCTTTGTTTCATTTCAGTTTTGCACTTTTTGGTATGTTTTACTATAATGATATAACTTGTCCAGCACTTAATCAGGTGAGGCTGTATAGTAACAATTAGTTTTCAGTCTATTACTTCTTCATAAATTTACTTGTGTTAAATACAACATTATTAAACATATCGCTAAAACGTTTTAGTACGATGACATGATAACATTATATGACACCAGTTCTTTCACCATTTTAATAATATAATCAACATCAAACTGTGATGCTACCAAAATTATTGATGTCAGTTATACAAATGTCGATCGAGTGCTTACATGTTCATGGTTGTTTTAAGAAATATGTTCTACTCAGCCCTCCATAGTTCAACTAGTGGTTCTGGATGCAAGTGGCTGAGGTGATTGCCATAATTCCTCAGCTTTGTTTCATCACAGTGATTTAATATAGGGATCAGACTTGGTTTTTAATGCATTAACATTCGCCAGGTCCCGTGGGAGGTGTTGAAAACCGAGGCCGCGGTTTTCAACACCTCCCAAGGGACCTAGCGAATGTTAATGCATTGAAAAACCATGTTCGATCGCTATTATTGCATAAAAACTGAAAACATTTGCTACATTTTGTGTTATTTCTTGCACTATTTTGTTTCGCCTTTTCACCGATGTCTCGCGAACATAATTTCCACTGACTATGCTCGTTCTAGGGCCGGGCAGTACACATCTCGTAACGGCAGCAAATCTGTGGCCCCGGTACGATCATATTGAAAGTTGCGTAGCCGAGCATTAACAGCGCGTGAATTGCCTTGTTAATACATGGCTTTTCGCCGGTTAATGCACGGCTGTTAATAACGTGCGGCAATGTTTTTTATGCAATAATTTTAATTTACACCTACAGTACAGCTGTTGAGGAACACTTCATATATTAATGAAGCCAAAAGTAACTTTCTTTTACTAACAAAATGGGTTTGTCCTTGTTGCATTTAGTCGCAAGATCACCTCATACGGGTAATGGTTTATTCTTGGGCTCACTTCATTCAGTTCTTTCATCTAAATAATGAAACAGAATAAAGTTATTGGTGATAATAAATCAATCTTTATCAATCTCTGGGCAGATTCAGCAGACGACACATTGTTAATATTTTTTCATATCTTTCCCAGAAAATAGTAGTAGACATTTCATGCAAATTGTCAACATAAAATATCAAATAAACGTAAAAAAGATGGCTCTTGGAAACAAGTAACACACTACAGATTAGAAAATGGGTGTCTCGGTTTTATTGAGACTCTTCACAAGCAGTAATAAAGTTTGCACTATTGCATACGCCCTCTAGCGTATACATGAGCAGAACTATATTTTCAAAAAAACCACAATGGACCCAGTGATCCCAATGGAAATGAAACATAATCTGCACTATGGCGAAGTACGTGGAGACTTATTTTCTGGTAAAAATATAAAACAAAATATATACCAGAATGTCACCTGTTGTAATCTTACCCAGCAAGCTAAGCGTTAACTAAAATGTAATACCAAGAACAGCTATCGTGTGAGCATTTGTTAGATGTTGTTTTATTCTAACGTCCCATCAAGAATATTGCAATCATTTCGGGACGATGATAACTCGTGGACACGATAGAGGTTATCTCCAAGGGAACGCCGCAAATCAAGAAGAATTCTTCTTGAGCAGAATTCGAACTTAGGGCAGCTAGATCATGTGCTAATTACCGATGTCTATGTATCTAGATATACATATTAAGACATAAACACATATATTAATCAATAAAAGGAGAAGAACCGATGGGGTATAAGGGGGTCAAAATTATATAGACATGTTTTCCTGATGTTACCTTAAATATCACGACAATATAAATGCTGGCTGTATATGTAAATAAGTCGCCCCATCAGAAATGGTTCTTCATCACGAAAACATACCTATATAATTTTGACCCCCTTAAACCCCACGTTTATATAGTAAAACTGGGGTTTACAGGGGTATACATTATTTTTCTTATTTCTGCTCAAAAATATAGATTGTGGGTACTCGTTAGAACCGCTTCACCGAGGCGGTTCTAACGAGTACCCACAATCTATGTTTTGAGCAGAAATATGAAAAATATCAGTTTTTTTTATCTGAAAATTTTCCGTTTTTGGAGGTGAAATTTTCTATATATTTGAATAGGCGTGTTTTCGTAATGAAGTGCTTCAGTCAAGTACAGCTGTGCTGGCCTCGGTGGCTCAGTTGGATGCGCGTCTGACTGGTGATCAGGAGGTTGCGGGTTCGATCCCCGCCGGGTCGGCAACATTCTTTCGTGGAGATTTGATCATGAAATATTTTCTACGGTCATTCTCTCCCATCCGCTGATTCAGGAAGGGCAGTTGTCAGTTTCTGGCGAAAGAATGTGCACATTACTGCTTAACCGCTTAGAGGACTAAGCCTGCCCAGTAAAAGTGTGGTTAGGTAAACTGATCGCGCTCGATATGATTCCATTGGGTTGATTGAGCCGTAAAACCTCAACACAAACAAACAAACAAGTACAGCTGTGTCAACCTTTACCACTCTCTGGGCTAACTCAACAGACTACAAATAGATGATATTTTATTATTTTCCAAGAATACAGGATTTGATATTCCATGCAAATTGTCGCCATGGAAGATAATGCGCATGGAATATGTAATCCTGTTTTCTACAAAAATAAGAAAATATTTCATTATGTGGTCTGCTGAAAAAAAATATCCAGAGTCTTAACCGTTCCATTACGGAAAAAGGTCTATTAAAATGTATTGAAAGTTTTACAACCAAAAAAGGAAAATTTTCAGATAAAAAAAATCTGATATTGTTCATATTTCTGCTCAAAACATGGATTGTGAGTATTCGTTAGAACCGCATTGGCGAGGCGGTTCTAACGAGTACCCACAATCTATGGGTTTAAGCAGCAATAAGAAAAATAATATATACCCCTGCAAACCCCAGTTTTACTATATAAAAGTGGGGTTTAAGGGGGGGGGGAGGGTCAAAATTACATACGTATGTTTTCGTGATGCCAAGGCGGTTCCTTTGCTGTGGTTCTTCTTTTCTTGTGAGTTTGTGGTGACACACGTGGCGTTTGTGTTGTCCTTTTTTGTTCTTCATCTCTCTTTCCTTTTGTGCCTCAGGAGGGCGGTGCTTCGAAATTGTGGCATTTCCTGGGTATATTCACATATTTTGTGTTCTGCTCAAAACATAGATTGTGGGGTACTAGTTAGAATCGCCTCAACGATGCTTTGAATAGAAATAAATAAAATAATGTATACCCCTGTAAACCCCAGTTTTACTATAAAAAAGTGGGTTTTAAGGGGGTCTAAATCATATAGGCATGTTTTCTTGATGTGAAAGAGTGCTGCAAGTAAAAGCTTTAATTGAAAACTGCTACCAAAATAATCCCCGTGGTGTTCTAATAATGAGACAAGTCTGACAATTTCACGGCGATTCGAAGATTACGTAATAAATCGAGATTTGCTCTGCGAAGGGAATTAACAAATGACACGACGAAAAGCGCAAAATATATTCATTGTTGTTTAAATACCAGTCACCATTTACTGTACTATAAACTAAACCACTTTCACATAAATTAATATGTAAAAGTTTCAATAGTTTCAGAACTAATACGTACCTCTTGTTCGGACAATTCCCAACCTTTCCCAGCTCCCATATTATCGTCAAGTTGTGTTATGGACGTGGCACCAATAACGACAGAAGAAACAATATCTTTTTGTAACAACCAGCGTATCGCTACCTGGGGGACACTTTTACCTGAAATAATAAAATCCTGTATAAACCTAATTGTATTGCTCGATTTACAGCAAACGAGTTGGGTCTCAAATTCACACAGTATCGTTTACGATCGTTCCCGAACATATTTCAGTATCACAACAACACGATTGAACATGGCAAAACAATCAACTTATGCTTTATTTGTCCAAAGAGCTTCAAACAAATAAGTAATAGTTACCAATAATAATAACTAGTTATCATTTAATTTATATTGTTTAAATGATAAAGTAAAGCAAACAGGAAGTCAAAAAAGTATCCCTTGGAGGAAATTGTGGAAAATCCACCAAATTCCGTTAAATGTAAAAATAGATTAGCGCATACGAAGACAATGAAGGTTCACATTATTCTCCGTAACTACATTACATATAAGTAGGGCCTTTATTATCATTGGTAGAAGCAACATTATTGAGTGGATTCGATACATATTCAAGGGATACAGTTCCGTCTAAATTGTTTTGCGCAAACCGACGATGAAACGATATGAAATAACAAATGGTACTTTCTGGGGAAAAATAACAAAATGTATTTCTAATATAACTAGACTTTGATTTTCTACAAAAACATAGATGTCTCCCCCATTTTAGTGTCATATTGTATTGTACATTCAGCGAACATTTATATTAACTAATGATATTCCAAGGGAAATAACTCAAAAGGTATAAATGCAAGAGTTATGGTTCTTGCGCTTTGCACATCGTATAATGATGATTGATAGTCGTATAAAGTTTCGTGAAGATATCTTGAATGGTTTTTAAGCTACAGAGTGGACATATTTTTTATGACAGACAAAGTTCCAAGGAAAATAATTCAAAAAGTTTAAATGCAAGACTTGTTGTTCTTGCGCTCTGCACCTCATCTAATGTTGATTAATATTTACATGAAGTTTCTTAAAGATATCTTGAACTGGTTTCAAGTAACAGAGCTGACAAGATTTTGTGATGGACAACTTTCCAAAGAAAATAACTCAAAAAGTATAAAAGCAAGAGTTATGGTTCTTGCGCTCTGCACGTCGTCTACTATTGATTGATATTTATATAAATTTTCGTGAAAATGGCTTGAACGGTTTTTAAGTTATAGAGAGGACACAATTTTGTGACAGAGTCCAAGGGTAATAACTCAAAAAGTATAAAAGCAAGAGTTATGGTTCTTGCGCTCTACACGTCGTCTAATGTTGATTGATATTCATATGAAGTTTCCTGAAGATAGCTTGAACGGTTTTCAAGTTATAGAGCGGACACGGTTTTGTGACATAGGCCAAAGGAAATAACTCAAAAAGTATAAATGCAATAATTATGGTTCTTGTGCTCTGCATGTCGTCTGATGTTGATTGATAATTATATGAAGTTTCGAGAAGATAGCTTGAATGGATTTCAAGTTATAGAGTGGACACGATTTTTTGTGACAGTCCAAAGAAAGTAACTCAAAAGTATAAATGCAAGAGTTATGGTTCTTGTGCTCTGCACGTTGTCTAATGTTGATTGATATTTATATGAAGTTTTGTGAAGACAGCTTTAACGGATTTCAAGTTATAGAGCGGACACCATTTTGTGACAGTCCAAGGAAAATAACTCAAAAAGTGTAAATGCAAGAGTTATGGTTCTTGTGCTCTGCGCGTCGTCTAATGTTAATTGATATTTACATGAAGTTTCTTGAAGATAGCTTGAACGGTTTTTAAGTTATTGAGCGGGCATGATTTTGTGACAGTCCAAGCGAAATAACTCAAAAAGTATAAATGCAAGCGTTATGGTTCTTAAGCTCTGCACGCCGTCTAATGTTGATTGATATTTATATGATGTTTCGTGAAGATAGCTTGAGGTTTTCAGGTTATAGAGCGGACACGATTTTGTGACAGAGTCCAAGGAAAATAACTCAAAACGTATAAATGCAAGAGTTACGATTCTAGCGCTCTGCACCTCGTCTAATGTTGATTGATACTTGTATGAAGTTTCGTGAAGATAGCTTGAACGGTTTTCAAGTTAAACAGCGGACACGAGTGTGACAGATAGACAGACAGACGCACGGGGGAAAATAAACCGTCTCCAAACCCCATACGGAGTGGGGGATACATAATGTGCTAAAAAATGGGGTAAGAGAAAAGTCCAGGGAGTGTTACAATCACAAACCGCAGCCCTTCTCAGACATTTAGAGGAAGAGAAAATTAATAAAAAAAAAAAAAAAAAAAAAAAAAAAAAATAAAATAAAAAAAAAAAGCGCAAATCGAACAAACGTACGAAAAGCACCAAGACTAGCTCTTTCTTCCACAAGCATGGTAATGGCAATGCTAAAAGGACTGAAAAACACAAGAACAACAACACAAGGCAAGACATAAAACAAATCGCCTTGTAGAATGAACTACAAAGCAACAAAGAAAAAGACTAACACCGGAACCACCGCCTACGAACGGTCAGTCGAATAAACCACCGGGAGTTGGGGGTTGGAGGGCGGGGGGGGGGGGATTTAAAGCACTTTTACGGCCAGCCAACTTCACCCTGGATTGACTTTCCCAAATTGTACTGGATTCTAAACTTCACAAGAATCCGTACAAGAAGAGATATATTGCGGGTTCGGCTAAGTGCTCAACCAAGCCTCTTTCTCAGATTCTAACAAGGATCCTAACAGCAGTAGTTAAAGAAGGCCTTCAGAAGTATTGTGACACTGCGTGTGCCAGGAGTGGTGTTAATCAGATGTGGATCCTGAAAAACTTAAAGAGCTTTTAGAAAACCTAAAGGCACAATCTCTTCACTCCGTCAACAATATAAAGTCTTTTGATTTCTCTACTCTTTACACAACTATTCCTCATGATAAATTGAAATCTAAATTAAAGGAAATTGTCAACGAGTGTTTCTTCCGTAAGAATGGTAACCGTCGCTTTGAGTATGTTGTCATTGGTTTCTTCATTCGGGATCACTCTGATGCGCCACAAAATACTCAGATGCAGATATCATAAAGATGCTGGAATATCTAATCGACAATATTTTGTGGATTTAGGTGGATGGATTTTTCAGCAAACAATCGGCATACCGATAGGTTCTAACTGTGCACCGTTGCTTGCCGACTTGTTTTTATACTCGTATGAGGCGGAGTTTGTACAAAGTCTCCTCAAAGCAGGCAAGAAACACCTTGCACAACAATTCAATTTCACCTATAGATATATAGAAAATGTATTGTCTCTGAAAAACACAAAATTTGCAGAGTATTTGGAATTAATCCATTGAAGTTCATCATGAACTTGAAATAAAGGAAACAACTTAGACTGCCGCCTCCTCCTCATACTTGAATTGTTATCTCTGCATATTGTTTGACAGCTACACATCATCACTTATTTAATACTTATAATCTCTTATCAATGATCCTCTACAAATAAACCAATGCACGCCAAAACTTTCACCATAATATGATTATAGTGTCTGTTCTATGAAGTGTTTACTATTATTGTCAATTTACCTTACATGTTTCTCATACCGTAATATTGATTTACGCAAAGAAATGTTAAATCGACATATTACCGTTGTTCTTGGCAATTCTTTCTAAACATGACATCAGATTCCAGTAGATCTCATCATTAACGTAACTATTCCAAGAAGGCGCTGCTTGGGTTGCTACAATTTTGGTGGACAGAACGTGTCCTACTCTAGTTTTTGTTTCTTCTGGTTTTGAATCCCTTGTAAACTTTCCTGTCAGAATCCCACTTGAAATAATACGAAATAACAATTGTCAGCCCTGTTAGAATAATTACTCGGAGAATGGTAAAGCAATGGTAAGTATACTGATCTCTGGTGCTAGAGGTTCGGGTTCGATATATGGATTTTTGTGTCTTGAATAAAACTGATACACTTTCGTTGAAGGGGGCAAGGAGGCAACCCCGAATTTCAATTTGAGTTATATATATGCTAAAAGAAATACGTGTGAATCGCGGGTCCAGTAGTGAAAACAAATTGTAATACTCAAAATAATGTACTTGCTAAAATTTTTGAAATTTTAAGTTTTTGCTCATTCGCATCTCATTAATATTCATGAGGAACCAATGATGTCATTGATTCTTATGACTGATTTTAAAAATGTCTTAAAAACTTGAATTTGGGAATTTTCAGGTGCTTTATGCAGAGAAAAACGGATCTCTTCTATATTTATATGTAGAGCTAAAATGCGTATACATTTTATAATCAGTTTGACGTTTAAATGAAATTTAACTTTAAAAATAAATTAAAGTAAAATTCTTAAATTAATTTTAATTCAATTTTCAAAAGGTATTTTATTGAAATTTTATAAAATGACTTTTTAGAATGCAACTTTCGTCTCTTTTTCCAACATATTGATCTGCAGCTTGCATCTTACATTTAAATAAAATAAAATAAATCAGCTTTTATCATTTGAAAAAATGCTATCTTGAAATATTTATTCTTAATATGCAAAAGTATTAGAATATTTACTGTTTTATCAATCTGGAGTAAAACTATGGGGATTTAAAAAGAATTAAAATTTCAAAGTAAAATCAAAAAACGAACCAGTGACATCACAGGGTAATACATCGTGGGATAGATTTTACTAAATTATAAATAAAAACACAAGTTACTACGACTTTGAATACATGTAACATTTGAACAAATAGAAATTTTTAAATGCGGTTTTCAACATCATTGACGTCACAACAATATCTTTCATTTAAGATATTCTAAAACTAGGGGATGCGTCACCTTTAAGGGGAACGATATACTTCAAGGCAGACATTTCTGTCTAAATATTTCGTTACCTTCAGAAAAAGACGGCTTCTCTAAGAGGAAAGAACTTGCTCCCAATGAGAACAAAGTATTTCCCTTTAGAGCAGATCCCTTTTTAAAAGGAGCTTGGTGTCCAGGAAAACATACAGAAAGTCACAAAAATTTTCTCTTTTGTAAATAATAGCGGAAAAACTACTAGAAGTATCCAGTCCCCTTAAAGTCAACTAGGCAGTATCAGTGTCCATGTGCAACTTAATTTTCATCGGGCAATATAAATTTGATTATATTACGGGCTCCAATATAAGAAAATTGATAACCCTATAATCGGAAAGATATACATTTTTTTTGTTATTAGAAGACAGTTTGGACATGCCTGTGTATAAAACAACTGTATAGCAGATATGTATAAATTGTATTTCGCGAAAACTGGCATGTTTCTTCGGAGGCCCAGTTGATACTAAACAAATTCCAAGTATACAAAATCTTGCGTATTCAGATTAATGCCATAGAAAAAAACAATAATGTTCGAAACAGAAACCAGACTGTGAAGCAAAACATGACACAGAGGTTGGTTTCCTGCATTCAAGGGAACGTATCCTGGTTTACTACCTGAAACCAATTTTAAAATTTCGCAGGCAAACTGTATTTTAAATACATCTTCTACCGTTTTACGATTGCATGTATTAAAAGGTTCATGGAAATGGATTGACACCAAAAATGTCAGATTTCTGATCCAATATGGCCGATACGTTAAACTGGTAAGAGAAAGTTTGTTTTGGAAATTTCACAATATTGTTTAGATTGACACATTTTAAATTTTACCAAACACATTTTGGACATTCATGCATATATCTATTAGATTAATTCATATATGATACAATTCTGTACTTATATAAGTATTTAATTTAAACATATTTTATTTCTATAAACGTATACACAATACAATATACAACAATACAATACATACATCATGGAATACAAACAGGGAATCGGAAAAAAAACATAAGACTTATTTAAATCCGTTTCCCATATATAAGTCTTTAAAATGCATGCTGAGAATTTTAAAGAGTTAATGCTCATCTATATCTAGACATCAACTGTACAGATTAATTTATCGCTAGACGGATGTGTTTACCTGTCAGTATGTACCTGCTTACAATAACTTATAGTTGCTAGGCAAAATTGGGAAACATTAGCATGCAAATTGCTTGCATTTCGTCAAAATGCAATTAGTTTCGAATTGCTTTACACTGATATTGTATCATGCAATACCCAGCTTCATATATATATATATATATATATATATATATATATATATATATATATATATATATATATATATATATATATATATAAAATAGCTGTATATCGTTCCGATAATTGGGTTGTGTGTTTTGCAAGATATGAGAGATGAGAAACCTGACTATTATGTTGTGACTAAAACTCCACAAGGCAATATCGTTGTCGCTATATAGGTTAATTTTCATCGGGCTGTATCAATTTGATTATGTTTTGACTTCAGTTTCATCGGGCAATAATAAAATCGCTGTGTACCTAAATTTTAATTATGCAATATCAGTTTGAATATGTAGTGACAAGTTTCACTAATATCAATGTCGCTGTATATAAAAAAAATCGTCAAGCAGTACCAAAGTCGCTGTCAAATTAAAGTTTCATTGGGCAATATATGATAAAGTATTCCCAATACTTTGGT